>JABSTR010002857.1:0-29434 GCA_013339765.2 Haemaphysalis longicornis | reverse complement strand
CGTGGTTGAGAGAGGGCTTGCCCTAGGATCTGCCCCCCACTCTGCCTGAACTTGCCACTCCTGGCACCGAGGGTTCTTGTAGCCTCTGGGGGAGCAGATTGTGGCTCTGGATTGGGAAAGTGCACAACTGTTTGTGATTGCAGGGGTGAAATAGCTTGGCAGGGAGTAGGGGCTCAGCCAACGTGTCTTTTTGCTACATATTCTCACTGCAAATGGTATACTTGCAGTGAGAATGTTTGCAAAAAGGTACACTTACATGAAACAAGAATACCAGCGACTGCCAATATATTGAACCCCAAGTGACGCACAAGTGCCCCCCCCCAAGTTGGCTTTCACTTGGAGCGGAGGAGAAAGTCCGCTGGCACACACCTAAAAGTGGTTCAGCCCGGCCCTCATGAGCAGCGGCTGGCTCCTCCTCCTCCATGCCCGCGCTCGTGACTGTGACTGCACCACCGTGCTGTTGAGGGCAAGTCGTCAACAGCGTCCCTTGTGAACAACCATCCTGGCACGCCCGCCACGCTTTTTTTTCTATGTTCATTGTGTTTGCGGTCTTCGCGCTTTGTGGTCTCTCTTCCAAAGGGTAGCTATGGTGGCTAGCACTAGTGTCACTAAATAAAGGCTTACCGTATTTATTCAAATCTAGGCCGGCCCCGATTGTAAGCCGACCCCCAAAAGTCCAAAGCCACGAAAAAAAAAAAAAAAAAAAAAAAGACTTGCCTCGAATGTAGGCCGAACAAAAAGGCAAGGTCAGCGATCACAAAAAGAAAACACGTTTGTTGAACATGAAGATGCGGTGCTGGAACTCAATCAGTTTCTCTTGAAAATCACCGCGCAACTTCTGGGCGATTGAGGTTCGACGACGGAGGCTAAAGCCGAAGCGCTTCATGCATTTCTGTAGCCAGCCCCGACTGGCTTTGAAGTGTGCCCGCTGTAGTGTGTCAGGTCTCGACTAGATGGCGCCACGGCGACCATCATCATCAGTGGACGCTAGTGGCTGTAGTAAAGCAAGCTCCCCGCCGGGGCGGGTTCTGTTCCTGCTGGTAGAATCGTGTGTGTGCAGGGCTGCGTGCTCTGCCTGGGCAGTCCCTCGGCATACCCGCTCGGCCACCCTCAACGCTTGCGATAAGCCCCGTTCCCTTGAAGGCCCCCTTGCTTGTCCCTGGAGCACTTCCCTCGCTACTGGAACGGCAGCTGCTCGCTGCGTCCGAACGAAGTCAGCCAATGCCGTCTTCATTTCGTGGTGACGGCCTCCTTGTGGTCCGGTGAATGCCATCCTCGTTGAGGTGCACGCAAATATCCTCTCCCGTTGCATCCTCCAATGACGGACATTTTTTTCATCCACGCTGAAGTCCCGCCCGGCTTGAATGTTAGACGACAACTCTGCGGCTAAAACAACTTTTGGCACCGCTTGGCAACGACGATCCTTTGCCCACAACCACCGAAGTGATTCATGCAGTTCCTTCTTTGCAAATGTGAAAGGTTGCGGCCTCAGCTGCTCCGACTCTCTGCACAATGTGGAGATGTGCATACCGTCTTGGGCAGTGAGGTTGTTCAAGCAGAAGGTCTATTTTGTGGGAAAGTAAGGCAGTTTCATCAGTAAGGGGTTTTTATGAATAATCCGTCTTTTTACGTCCTGTTCTTTAGCTGGCGTACGTCGAATTAGCCACAAAATCAAACTGATAGGCGTCACTTTGGGAGTCTGATGTAAGCGGCTTTGACCGAGGCGTCGCTGCATCTACAGCTCGGTATAACGAGACGGGCTCTAACGAAATAATGGATATAACGAGCAAGTTGTAATTCACCATGAAAGTCTCCATACAAGCCAATGCGTTTAAAACCTCCTTTTAACAAGGTAAAATTCGCCCATTACAGGATATAATGAACAAATTTTGTTAGGAAATAGAATTTTGACCCATTGTCATGGCAGTGCGCAACGTGACAACTGTATTTAGCAGTTCCAAAATCACACCATGCATCCTCCAGCAACCCACGCAAAAGCTTAAAGGAGTACTGACACGAAATTTTGGTGTTACGTTTTTTTCGCTGCTATGTGTGCCTACCAGCCCACTAATCATAGAACTACAGATTAGACGGTCGAGCGCAGCGTAAACATTCATTCATCGGTTTCGACAAAACGAACGCCGAGTGGCCGCCATGACAGGAGGTATCACATGACGTCACCATTCTTGCCGTATCGCTGCCGCTCTAGAAGCGCGCGTGAGCGAGCGCACGCGCGCGCCCAGACCGGCCAAGGTCTTCGCCGTCCCCACAGGCCCGGGCAGCATGACGTCAGTCCCAAAACCATGACCTGTACATGCGCCCAAGCAGCGCGCGCCAACCACAGCCAGCGCGTCAGCTTCGTCACGGGAGCCCCGACGGTGGCAGTTTGGGGCAAGTAGCAGATGCTGTCATGTCGGTCCACTCTGGGCCTCTCGTGCGCGGGTGGCGAAGATTAAAATGGATTTTAAGTATGTTTCGCTGAACGGTTGCTGTTGAAACTTGCTGGGAGACATTTCCTGATAAAAAGGCAGCATTCTACATAGTTACCTCAGCTTTGAAATTTCGTGTCAGTGCTCCTTTAAAGCTGTACTGCACCGTCTGCTCTTCCAATCCATGCGACCGCTGCGCCCGCGAACCCAGCGCCCCCTTCACAGACTACGCTGTCTCTGGAAAGGGAAACAGGCTCCAGTGTAGGCGCACTTGCAAAGGCTGGCTGCATGGTGCCCTGCCGTCTCTCGACCTTTGGCTGCACGCATGCGGCACGCATGGCCGTGGCGGGCTAACTTGCTGGCGTGTGCTGCAACAGCCGCGTTGTGGAAGTTGTGGGCGTTTTTTCCTTTAGGAGTTGAGCCTCGTTCTCTGTCGAGCCGCATGAGTGCACCAGGTGGGAGGCGGGAGAAGGCGGCCATGATGATCAGGCAGGAGGCATCAACATCCAATTACGGGCTTCATTGCAGCTGAGCCTGTTTGAAATGTGAGCTACGTGTTTTGAAGAGCAATAAGCGTGACTTTTCCTTTGTATCGGCGGAATGTGGTTATATTTCGTTGTGTAACACCTTGTGGTGAGCTCCAATTTCACCCGCTATTTGTTTTGGGCGCGTGCAGTGCACAATATTTGCAGCAAATATCTGCTACGGCTATGATGAAATGTTGCTTGCGATGAGCCAATCGCGGTGCCCCTTTGATTTTGGTATAATAACGAGACTTAACACGCATACAGTGATACAGAGATGCATACATACAATAATACATACAGTGATGTATCACTGTATGTGTAGGAAACTTGTCATGAAACAGTGCGGGGACACAGGACAACAAAACAAAATTGCTTGGCAGCAATGGATAGGAACAAACAGATTGCACAAATAATGGCAGAGGTAGAATACAGTAATAAAACTAGGCAAATTGTGAGAACAAGTGCAAACTTGAAAAACAGGTCGCGGGATTACACCATGTGCCCAATGTTGTCCAGCTTTTCATAAATGCAGTTTTTTCGTGCGAGCGATGGGTGGTGTGTTGACACAATCATCTCGCCTCCTTTGAGTCTCTCTCCTGGTCCTGTCCCGACACTTGGCACTGCTCGAATGCAGGAGGGCATGTGCGGTTGGCAGCAGCAAGCGTCAGGCTCCTGTGGGCGTTCGTTGAGGCAGCGCCCTGTTTGTCTCACGTACAGAGGGATCTCGCTTACCACCTCGTCCTAGCATTGCACAGGCAGCCTTGTGTGCTTCTTTGTGCATTTTCTCCGTGATGAACCTTCACAGTTTACTTTGTGGCGTCTGTGTTGGTTCTGTTGTGCTGTGTTTGTGCTCTATTTCACTGCAAGTTATCTACTAACTGGCCCGTCTCCAATCTGTACGGAGAACTCTTGTGAGGGCCGCACTGTCCAGAAGAGGAAGGCGTGGCGACTAGGTGGCCAGGTCCGAAGTGGGCAAGCGCATCTAAATGGGAGCAAAAAGCACGGAATGACCGTGAGTGGTGGCCTGGTGATCTAGGCGCACAGATGGTCAACTGTAGCTGAAGCCTTCCAGCAACCTCTTGTAGGTCAGGGCCCTACAGGTTATGAATCACTGAAATTACTTTTTACAAAAATGCTGCTGATGCAGTGCGGATGCTCAATATCACAAACCTAGCCTGTGTCAATGAAATGGAATCAGGTGAAACGCTCAAATTGCCGGAATTTTCAGAACAGCGTTTCTGGACACTTGCTTTCTTTTTTCTTGGGAACAAAAGATCGTATTTGCTGTCTGTTTTATGATTACAAAAAGTCCTATCCTCAAGTTTTTGCTTGTTTGATGGCACTAACTGTACTCGGAAAGCTCAGTGTTGGAGTTAAGATAAATGTTGTCACGATGTGGGGACTGATGCAAGGTTCTGGTACCTAATGAAGTTTATTGGAGCGAACTTGTGCTTCACAATAAACCGTGAGAAAAATATACAAATGCAGCCACACAAAGTGACAAGCAGTTGAGTGTCAATGAACCGAATGCCGCGTCGTTTGGCCTGGATGCTTTCATCTTGAGAGCAGTTCCTTCCACAAACGTCCAGTCAGATCGAGAACATTGTCCACCTCAAGCCAGGACACGTTAGGGGGGCAACAATTGGGTTGGACTTCTTCCCCATCACACCAGGTAGCAGGACACGCCTGACACCACAAGGAGCACACAAATGCTGCTCTGTCAGGGCAGGACAGAATAGCTTTGCGTTGTTAGGCACTGTGCCAGCAAAACATAGGTGAAACAATTCACAAAGGCAATATGGAGAAATTGAAAGTAATGCTGAACAGAGGTTGTGAAGTTTAGAAGCGGTGGTTGTCTGTAACTGTTGCCCACCGAAGCCAAGGGAAAAATGTCCGGCATAGAATTGGGTAGTGTGAGCTGGGTTTTGACTGGTGGGATGTCTTGCAGTAGGCAACTCCTGTCCCTACGAAGAAAGCTGTGCAACCATGGTGATGACTGGTGGGGCAGAACCAGGGAACTTGCTGCCAGGCAGCTCGAAAGAGAACGGAGCCATGGAAGGTGGGAGTGGCACCTGGAAAGGGGAAGCAAACTGAGGCTGGAGACCTCCTAGCCCAAATCGAGAGGAAAAAAAGGCAGTTTGGCTGGGTAAGAATCAAGCGTGGCTTCCGAGGGTAGAGACTGGGAATAGGGGAAGGGAGCTAACATGACCAAAAGTGAGGCACGAGAATAGATTTGGACGAATACAAGAGGCCTTCACTGTGGAGGATGACGATCACCAAGTTGCGTGTCATTCGTGAGTGGACCCACAGCGTGGCCAAACCTGGTCAGTATTTTGCCAGCCAGGTGCCTGGCACCAGGCTGGAGGAATGGCGGGATATGCGAGGGGCGTCCTCCTCCCCGGTGGACAGAGAGAAAAGGGGCGTGTGTGGTGTGTGCAGGGCCAGGCGCGGCAGGAGCTGTCGGAGCAGCTGCGTGAGCGGACGGAGGCGTGTGCGGCCCTGGAGGAGCGGCTGCGCTCCCAGGGGGAGGCCTTCCGCCACGAGGCAGCGCAGCTGCAGGCCCTGCAGCTCAAGGTCAGCCCTTCTTCCCCCTTCCACTCGCGAGGAGGCAGGGGCAGGGCCTCCCTCTCCAGCAGCGGCTGGGGGTGCGTGCGTGCAGGCGCAGGCGGCCCGGGAGGCCGAGCGGCAGCTGCTGGCCCAGGGGCTGGCTGCGTGCCGGGAGCAGGTTGCGTGCCTTGGGCCATCCAGCAGGCCGCCCTGCAGGCCGACACCCTGCGCATGCTGCAGCAGCAGGGCTCCAACACCATCGTCCGGTAAGGAGGGGTTTCTCTCGCCAAGTCGGATACTGGTACGCTACCT
This sequence comes from Haemaphysalis longicornis, assembly GCA_013339765.2. Classification (NCBI taxonomy): domain Eukaryota; kingdom Metazoa; phylum Arthropoda; class Arachnida; order Ixodida; family Ixodidae; genus Haemaphysalis; species Haemaphysalis longicornis. The sequence goes on along the minus strand of JABSTR010002857.1, from coordinate 23,619 downwards.
CTGCATGCAGTTTGACCTCAGTTGTGGCACTTGGCACTCTTTGCATAGGCGATTTCGCGCAATAGCCATTTCATACCTAGGGAATACTGATGTACTCACTTGCCAACGGTGGGCATGCGCAACAGCTCGCAATTAGACATCCTTTTGCACCTCATTCACAGCTACAGTTGGTGCCATGCTGCATTGCTATAGCTGGGTCGTGCGTGGCATCTTACTGCTCACCAAAATTGCACTCTGCCGTGTACACCGCTGAAACACATGCACACAAGCTAGAGACTGGAATGCACATGGCAGTTTGTGTTGCTTTTTACCCCACATCTCGAGGACTGATTTGATCATTTGACTGATCATTTGACTGATTTGATCAACGAGAATTGATCAACAACTCGAAGTTAAAGTAAGTTAATCGACCAGATTTAGGGGAAATCCCCTAAGGGGGAGTAAGTTTCTGCAAAGGAAAGTTTGACATCCACCTTTGAGTTGTTGATCAATTCGCTCTCGCGCTACAAACGACTAGTCTCCTGGTTAGCTCAGTTGGTAGAGCGACTGCTCCGGTTAAGCGGTGGTCCTGGGTTCGAATCCTGGACCAGGACGAATTTTTCTTCAACTACGAAGTTTCTGAGGAAGCTGTATAGCTTTCCTTGTAGCCATATGGCTGCATTCAGGTGGATGTCAAACTTTTCTTTGCAAAAATATCCGGAATGTGAATGTTTTTAAGTTTTGCTATTAATTTGTCATGTGGTACCTTGTCGAAAGCTTTTTTGAAATCTAAAAATATAGCATCAATTTGGCCATTGTTGTCAAGACACGCTGCAAACAATGAATTATTGTCACCAATTGGGTGGCCGTGGAATAGCCTTTTCTAAAACCATGTTGACAATTTGTCAGTACTGCATTTTGCTCCACTAGAAATTCAAGAATCTGTTTAGAAGTAATATGTTCAATGATCTTGCAGCATTGAGACGTTAGAGATATTGGACGGTAATTTTGAAAGCTAGGCCGGTCACCTTTTATAAAAACAGGAACAATCAGAGCCTTCTTCCAGTCAGTCAGTAGCTTACCAATACGTCTCTATTAGTTCGTATTAGACTCATACAAACTAATAGCTCTGGGGCGGTATTCTCGTAACTGTCCCTTTTGAAAACGTCACTTTGAGCCTTTCAGCGTGACGTACTTCCGGTTAGGCAGTGGGCGTTGGCAGTAGGTTTGTTGCGCTTGCGTTACGTAACTTCCGGTGTTTGTTTAGCCAACAGGGCTCGCCAAAAGGGACACTTTGAAGGGACAAACACTCGAGAATTACCGCCCCGGAAGTCTATAGCGGTCCATCAGATCTATTTGTATTGGAAACTAATACAAACTACCGTATAAACCGGAATATAGGTCGAGTTTTTTTCCAAAAAAATGCGCCGCACAAAAGTCACCCCTTGTCCTATTAGCAGTCATTGGCATAATGTAAATCGTTGTCTGGCAAACAATGTGCAAGCGTAGTCGGTCGCCAACAGCTATTCGTGTCGGATGCTCTCTCGCTCTATCAGGCCTTTATTTGATTTCGCTTTTCTCTAGTTTTAGCTTTACTCGTCTATGACGCGTGCGTGCGTACATTTTTGTACGTCTCTGTTCGAGAAAGATGAGTGGCGGCAGTCGACGCAGTTCACCGCGGCGTTTAAGTAGACGGTATTGGTACGAGCAGAATGGGAATATGGCGGCGAACGACAGTTAGGCGTTTCAGAGAAAAGTCGGCGGTACTGGCGGAGCCAGAAAGCTAAGCTGTGTGCGAGGTGCAACCCCGAAACCGTCTCGTGGACGTCAAGCGGTGCACCCCGAGTTGGAAAACAAAGTGGCGGACTTCGTCCTGGGGACTCTGGCTCCATCGCTCCGGAGGCCATGCGGGACCGGCTCCGTTAACTGTACAATGAGTGGATAACCGGCGACAATAAAAAGCCATACGGGCTGGTTGCGAATTGTCAAGCTGGGTGTCCTTCTCTGGGCAGTCGCTGCCGAACGATGGTTACACGAGCGTTCAGGAGTGCTCCATCAGCGACGCGCCTGATGGCATGGAGATGACAGTGCGAGGCAGTCATCCTCGGACGACTATGAGAGCTCGGACGAGTGACCTCGGCAGGCATAGTGAGTGGCAGTGACAGACGGACATCGAAAATAAATATAGACTTGTGAAGTCGCTTCTGTGCCAACTTATTTTTTGTCAACTTTTCCCAACTCAAGGTAGGGGCGTCGACCTATATACCATACATACAAGTTTTTATAAGACTAATGCATGTCTTATACACCCAATACAAAAATGTATAAGGCTAATACAAGTTTCTATCAGAATTTTTGCTAGGGTTGCCTCGGCGGATGCTGGCTGTCATGTTGCAGTAAGAAGTGTCGCATCGCCGGGGTCGTGATGAATTGTTGCCCGTGCGACGAGCAAGCACCTTGCTCAGCTTTGCCGCGTTCCATGTTCTGCCGTCATCGAGGAGGAAGGATGCTGGACCACGTTGCTCGACTACTTCCCTTGGCTTTGAAAAAGAAGTGTCACCCTTGAATGAAGCGTGATGGTCTCTCACCTGCCACCACGTCTTTCTTTCTTTCCTACCTGCTGCCGCTGTCCGCTTTGCCGCTCGCTGCCTGCCAGGGTAGGCTTTGCTGCACTGTTGCCTGTGCCTGGCACGCCGCCCAAGCCTGGCCCAGCTCGGGGTAGGTTGTCGAGATGGGTACTTGGCAGCCTTCCATGAAGCAGTACCGCAAAGGCCACCCCTCTTGTGGCCTGTGGTGTACACGTGTGAGCGGCGAGATAATCCCATACAGCAGTTCGCAGCGAACGCTTTTCCAGACGAACCAGTTGGAGGTATGTCTTGAATGTGCGGTTGAACCGCTTGATCTGTTCATTTGCCTGCGGGTTATAAACAGATGAATGCGACAGGCGGATCACTCGTTCTTTTAGGAAGTCAATAAATTCTTTTGAGGTGAACTGGGGGCCCATTATCGCAGGATATCCTTCCCTCGCAAAGATATTCAGCAGGGACTTGTTCACGGTGCTTGTAGAAACTTCTCTGCACAACTGCACTTCAGGCCATTTTGAGAAGTAGTACACGAGCGTCAGTGCAAACCTGCAACCTGGAGGCGCCCTCTCTAGGGGACCAACGATATCAATCGCAAGTTTCTGCCATGATTTCTCCGGCAGCTCGACAGGTTGCAGAGGGGCAGGGGATGTCTTGGCTGATTTATCGCAGATGCTACACTTGCGAATTGCTTCTTCCACGTGACTGTCCATGTGGGGCCTAAACAGCTGCCTGATTACCATGGCGAGTTTCATGCACTGTTGGTACCAGCTGAGCCACAAGAGATGAAGGAACAAAGAGCCTCTCCGCACGCAACAACGATTCTCCAAAGACTGACGATTCCTCTCGAACTCTGAAATATGGTTTCAGCTCTTCAGGCAACTTCTTATGCGAGGGCCAAGACTCGTGTACCTTTTGAAGAGCGGCATAAGCAAGAACTCCTTGTTCAAACTGCTCTTTCGTCAGCCAAGTAGGTTGGACCGTGCCAACAATTCCTTCCTCAAAAGTCAGCTCCGAATCTGCCATATGGACTGGCAACCACGAAAGAGCATTGGCTACTCTGTTTGACGAGCCTTTCTGGTGCTCCACTGTGAAATTATAGCGGAGCAGCCTTGCGCACCAACGTGTGATCCGAGTGGGTGGCGGCCTGAGCCCTGCAAGGACAGAAGTGGCCTGGTGATCTGTGTGGAGAGGGAAGCTTCACCCCCACAGTTAAGCATGCCAATGTTCTCATGCCCCAGTGCATGCAAGGCCTCTCTTTCGCCAACTGCGTACTTCCTTTCCGCCGACGATAGCGTGCGTGATGCAAAAGCGACAGTACGAAGTGTATGACCGGCGCGCTGCTGGAGGACTGCTCCGAGTCCACATTCAGACGCATCAGTGGAAATGATAATTGGAAGTGCAGGACCAAACATCTGCAAGACGAGATCTGAGTACAATACCGACTTTACCGCCCGGAAACTTTTATCCACCTCAGCAGACCAGGTGAACGCTTGGTCTTTCCTAAGTGGAGCTCTCATTGACTCCACCACCTCTGCCAAGTGTGGCGCGAACTTGGCGTAGTATTCCACTAACCCAAGAAAGGAATGGAGTTCGGCGGCATTGTTTGGAACTGGAGTTTCCACATTGCGTCTACCTTCCTGGCAGTGGCGAAATACCGGAAGGCGTCACCTTGTGGCCCAAAAATTCAAGCTCCTGAACTCCGAACACACATTCGCTGTTCAGCTTCAGTCACCTGCGTCATTGATACGCTGTAGAACTGTCTCAAGGTTCTTGAAGTACTGCTCAGCCGATTTACCGAAACACAGTGACGTTGTCAATGCAAACAAGGACACCAGCACAGTTGCAAAGAATGAGAGACATCACACCCTGGAAAGCTGCAGGTGCTGACGCTAGCCCAAAACAGACGCATCTGAACCGGTACAGCCCTTCATGTGTAATGAAAGTCAGTGCCCGGGAGGATGTGGTGATAGGCAAAGTCGAGGTGTTGCCCCCACCAAAGCATGAAGCAACTCATCCATGTGCGGCAGCGGAAAGCTGTCCAGCAAACAATCGCCCTGTAAGTAGCGTAAGTCTACACAAAGCCTAATACTGCCATCTGTCTTCTCAATGGCTACAATGGGGGACACTCATTCTGACAAATTGGTACATTCAATGATGTCCATGCTTTCCAATTGCCGCAGTTCAGAAGACGCGCGTGGTAGTAACATCAAAGGAAGACGGCGAGGTTTTGGTGCTACTGGCTGAACACCCGCATGTGTCTAAATCCTGTGAACAAAACCTTTTGTGTGACCCAGCTCATTTGCAAAGAGGGAGCCAAATTTTTTGCTGAAGCGCTGGTGGCAACTGCGTGGACGGCTCGAACGGACATGACGCAGCTACTTTGGCATTCGGTACCACGCTAGTTTGAAAGCACTGCAGTTGAGACCCTTCAATGCGCAGCTTCAATGCCTTAATACCATCCAATCCTGTGAGAGAAGTGCCCTGTTAAACGACATAAAACAACAGTGCAGCGCTGTGATTCTTGAAGGAAACTTCAGAAAAGAAGCAGCCTCGAATAGTCCAGAAGTGTTACACGAGTAGCAGGGAGAAGGGGCACGCTTGCAAAATGCTTCTCAAACACCTTCTCCGAAATAAATGACCCGGATCAACGAACGGTTTCAGAGGACCTGGCCAACTTGAACGTATTGCAGGTGCAAGCGGCTGTTGAGCCACAAGAATCTGTACCGTTTCCCCCAGCTGAAACTTTGTGGACAACTGTTGGCGACCGTTTTTCCTGTAGCTGGGCAGCATTGCCATAAAGCGCGATGCTGGCTAGAACCACACCGAAAAACAATGGGAAGAATTCGCGTGTTGGTGCAAAGTCGATGGACGGTGCGCTCGAGACGGGGGATGGCTCCCGTGCGTAACTTGCCCTATCACACTGACTGAAAGTGTGAGCGTGCGACTTGAATGTGGTGACGGCGAACTGTCTTTTGTGAAAAAATGCGCAGATACCGTATTTACTCGCGTAATCCTCGCACTCGCATAACCCTCGCACCCCCAACTTTGCAGCGGCGAAAGTTGCCTGCTCGCGAAACCCGCATGGTGCACGCGCTCTCCAACGTGCGCCCTCCCCCGCCGCCTCTCCGTTCGGCAGAGAGCGCTGTGTATCCAAGGCCATCCAGGCGGCGCCCTAACACGCTACTCACCTGTCCTTGAGCCCGTTTCGTGCATGTTTCGCGTGCGCGCAACTAGACGGTGTTCGCTGCAGCCCGCTGTCGTGTCGTCGTGTCGCCGTCGTGGTCCCGTCGTTGAGCGGCAGCAGTCAGTGAGTCACTCCCGTCAGTGGTGGATAGCTCGCTGCCATTTTGAGAACTTTTTGATCTCTTTGTTTTGTGCTTGGTGCCGCTTTGCCATGGGGAGGAACTCCAACTACACTGCCGCTTTCAAATTGAAAGCGAAAGAGTACGCGATCGAACACGGCAACCGTGCCGCAGGCAGGCACTTCGGCGTCACCGACTTCAACGTGTGTTACTGGAGTAGGGCACGCACATACGACGACGAGATAGGGCGCGCGCCAGAAAGCAAAGGCGGCAATTTCATGATCGCTGATCGACGGGAGACTGTTGACGTTGTAAATAATAAAATAAAAAGAAATAGCTGCTGTTGGCAACACTGAGCTTACATATACAAAAAACGACCGCTACATTTAGCAGGATTGGCACAAGGCAAATAACACTGTGCACCGGATTTTTTTCCCCCGCATAGTTCTCGCACCCCTAACTTTGCATTGACTTTTCTGAAAAAAAAAGTGTGAGGATTATGCGAGTAAATACGGTACTGGCTGCACAGAAACAGAAAATTCCTTCATTTCCGAGGCTACTTGCTCGATTTGACTTGCGAGAGCAACTGCCTCGTCAAACGGCAGTGAAGACCCTTCTAAATATGAAGCGAGGACACCCCGGCAACAAATTGGTCGCATAATGACTCCTCTGGTGATTTAAACGAGCGCATCACAGCGAGCTCTGTCGGGTGGTCGCATATTCTTGAACAGACTCACCTGGGGACTGAATCCGGCGGCGATGTTGCTCGACGACCAGGTTGCAGGTGGTATCGAAGGGCTCGGCCAGTGTCGCTACCGCGGAGGCATACACGTCTGGCATAGCTGCGGTCCCTTTCTTCTCCTCTGTCTTTGCCGCCTGCGAAACACACCTTGGGGTTCGAGAGAATGCAGCAGCAGAGCCTTGCAACGCTCGGGGGGGGGGGGGAACTCGGAAGCACCCGATGCCAGCAGGTACACCTCGAGTCTGTCGTGCCGTCGTGACCATGGCTGCACGGGACGACCGGGTGTCGGTAGGAACGGCCCCGGTGGGGCGATGCCGGCGAAAGCCATCGGGTAGGCGTGGCTGGTTGTGTCCCGGGAATTGCATTAGTTCTAAATCCTCATCGCCATTCTAGTGAGGGAGGGACGTGACCTGCACACCAGCCGCACGCGTGGCATACTGCTCTTTAATAGACGTTGCACAAATATGTGCACGCACAAGGACACAGTATTGCAAACCCAAGCACTGCATAACTGTGTACAGGATACAGCGCTGTTATGTTTCCAGTGCAGGAGGATGGCAGTTGCCCCTCTGCGGCAGTGTCTCCCTCCCTGCCAGCATTTGCGGTGCCCAGCTGGGAGAGTCAGCCCGGGCATAAATGTGTATGATCGGCTGGCGCATAAACTGGGAGCACCCCATGAAGGGAGAGATTGTGAACTCGGATGAACAGCCTGCAATCAAAGGACAAAGGGGAAAGCAACGCATCATTCCGGCACGAACATTTCACTGCCGCTTGCTTCATTATACTACAGTGGATCCCCGGTGGTACGTCCCCCCTGGTCTTGCGACGGATCACCGTGGTCCTGGCAAACTCCCCATAGAAACAGTCCTTTTTTTTTAAAACCCCTATTATACAACACTCAAGTGCACGCGGTCCATTTCATACGATGTGCCGTGGCCGCTATAAAGTGGCGTTTTCCCCATCTTTTACACCGCCTCGCCGCCTTGTCCCGACCTTTCTTTATTCTTAACCCCCATTTGACGCTGCTTGATGTGCAAAGGTCCGCAGGCAGGCCAGACTCAGACCACTTGCTGAAGCAAGCAAGCAAGCGGGCTTGGGAAAGTTACGGTGACCTTCAATGGCCCCGTGCGGCAGCAGAACACCAGCATGCCAGCCGTGAGAAGTCCGGGTGTCTGGCAAAGCACCAATTTGAAGCTCTCATCGAGCCGAAGAACGTGACAACACGTACAGCGCAACCACACAGCGACGACCAAGCACCCGCTTCCCTTGCCCGCTTGATCCTTGCACAATCCTCTCTCCCCTGTCTCTGTGCTCTGCTGATCAGTGCCTTTCTGAGATGCGTTGTTGCTCCCTTCCTTTCTTTCCCACCTTCATTCCTTTTGCTTGGCCGGGCCCCTCTCAATTTGCTCGGCCGCATTGGCCTTCCCAGCCGACCTTGTGTGTGCGAGATGCAGGGCTGGCGCCGGACGGCATGGGTCTCACATGGCGCGCGGTGCACGGCTGCCAGGTTAGCCAGAGGCCGCGGAGGGAATCACACCATAGGCATTGTTTTTGTTCTTGGGATTTCAGCGAAGGGTTCGCGAAATATGCGAGAACGGGTAAATGGAGCCGTTTAAATGAGTTCTTAGCACACCTGTTGTGTGAGACAGTTGACCGGGCCGGCATTTACTCATACAAGCCACCCCAGCCATATGATGCTTTCGCATGGTCCCTTGGAGGTCGTATTATTGGGGTTTCACTGTAATAAACTACTGTATTTATGAACTCTAACACACCGTCGATTCTATAGTGCACATGATCACGGTGACTGGAAAAAAGGAAAAGCCCAGAAGTCTTCTCTACGGGGGAAGCCGTCCATGGGTGCAAGAGCGCTGTTTGTTGTCACCCAGAAGTGGCAGCACACTGTTTTAACTCCTTTTAATGCACTCGCATGCAGACAGATACTGTGACACAGAGGTCTGTCAATTTCACGGAGAGTGTTTGTCCCAGTGTCGCTGATGATCTGGCCGTAACACGCAGAGGCATGGTGGCACGGCGGGTGTTGTTGTCCTCAGTGCCGTCAGGGTAATTGTGGGCACTGGGCTAGAGCACTGCACGGGCCCGTGCCGGCCCGAAAGCCCGGGCCCGACCCAGCCCGTGCCACCCGTGCCACCCGAAGTTAATAGTCCCGACATGAAGTGTACAAACGAGCATTAAAATGAACATTCCAAGGTTACTTTTACGTGCTTCTTGATTTGTATGCATTGTTTTAAAAATGTGTTTTGCCAGGTCTGATAGTCACTATACTGTAATTTTAATCACATTTCATGTACGGCATCAAGATATTATATTTTGGTGTATAACATACCAAAGATACGATAACAGGGAATGCCCTAGCGGAGAAAGAATTAATTCAGACTACCTGGAGCTGTGCACCTATGTCTATGTGCACGTGTATTTTAGATGTCGCACCAATCAAACGCGGCTGCCATGGCCGGTAATCAAACTCGCGTGCTAGAGAAGCACCAGCGCTTAACAACCACTGCAGGTAAAATATTTTAACGCACGTACATACTCAGGGATTGAAATGCGGAGCAAAAAAATTCAGCAATACCAACTTGTGGCCGAGACAAGCACGCGAAGGTGCCAAGAGTCTGGTCACCAACGGTGGTGGTGTCTCTCGTGTAAGAATATGAGCTATTATTACGCTGATGTGGCGTGAACTGCAGCCGGTGTAAGGTAAACTATGTGTGCTTTTAAAGGAGCCATGAAGAGAAAACAAAAGTTTGTTTTATTCGAAAGATTAGGTGTTTCATAGTACCCCAAGCGCTTTCCCGGAAGCAAATGATGCTTTATTCACTGAGAAATAAGGCAATTTAAGCCAAAATTTTAAATCTCCCGCTAAAATTGCACATTTGGTGACGTGAACAATGGCGTCATATGAGCCGGTCCATGAAACAGATACTTAGTATGTCGACTCCATATAGCACCCACCCGCGGGAGTCAGACAGGAACTGAAACTCGTGCCGAAACCGAGACGGCGGCCATTTTAAAAATACTAGTAAAACCTAGTGCACCCGCAGCCCTAGTCATGGAATCGCCTGATCCGGAGAACAAAACTCTCGCCGAGAAGCTCGGGCTTGCATTTAACAACCTCACATCACTTGAACGCTCAATGCTTCTATGTGCACGAGCGGCAAGAGTTGTGGGATACGCGGTGGACGGGAAAGCGACCATTCCGCGATAGCCACAACAGACGAACGCCCTGCCGTCGGCACCGCTGCCTCGTGAGCCCCGTCGCGACGGACGAATACAGACTGGTACGTATGTGCCGTATTTTTATTAGCGGTTAATAATAGTTCAATTTCAGTAGCAGTATCGCTTATGCCAGTTGGCCGGTGTCCGTGTATGGAAAGCGTTCGCGCGAGCTATCTGCTCCGACCAGAAAGATACGAGCGTCAATGCGCGCTGTGTACGGCATTTTTTCCCCCAAGGTCAGAGCGCTTTGACGGCAATTTGACGAAGTCGGCGACGAGCGCCAGCATGTCCCAGGAGTGAGCTAACGTAAGGGTCCCTGCCGTAACCACTTCGTCGGAAATGAAGCGAGCACACTCGTACTTCCTTTAGCTCCCTTTCTCCTCCGTTTGCAAGTTCACAAAACGTAGCCACTTGCTTCGCCGCGGTTCGTCGTTTGGCAGCACATTGAAAGGAGATCTCCTTCACCGGCGGGGATGTCGCACTCCCTCGACGATTTGCCCGTACTACATGGGCATTTCAAAACGCAGCAACGAAATTTCATTGTAAAGTACTCGAACAAACTGAAGTTTTCAGTGGTTGTAAACTAGAAACGAGCTCGTAACAACAGCAGCAAGCCAACACCATTCGAAACTTCTGCGACGACTGGCACTATCTCGTCGCTTCTTGCTGTTCCTTACTCCCCTCGTTTCTATTTTTACCTTTGCTGGTTGGCGATATGACGGCCAACCTCCTGTCAAGGGATTAAGATACCAAGCAAGGTTGCGGCTGTACGTGCTGGAATGGTTCGTTGGCCCCTAAGAGCCTCGAACCCGAAAATTCATCTGCGCGACGGCGAGATGTCGAGCTCGGCCGGCGGTAGTTTCGTACGCATTGGCGCACACGCTTGCATGTTCGTTCGGAACTTCAACCGTTTACTCCACTGTTCTTTGTCATAAAAAGAATGTGCAGTATGTTTCATGGGCATATAGCTCGCTATGCAAACTGTAAACCCTGCCTAACATGCGTTTGCTTTTGCCGGCCTCCGCCAATCGCAGAGCATTCTCGAGTGACATCATAGGTTCTGTTGCGGAAAATGAGCTGGTGGGTCGCATGGTCATTTCCTTTTTTCCTAATTATGTAGCTTATTTGAGCGAAGTTTGCGTTATAAGTGGTGTCGTTATGGTTCTAACGAGGCAACCTTTCGAATGAACCAAACTTGTGTATTCTTTTCATGGCTCTTTTAAACCCTGATTTTTTGGCGTTTCAGTTCAGGACGTTCTTGAACAGACAGCTGCTCCGTCTGATTGCCCGCTACGAGGATTTTCAACCAAATATAATAAACAAATTTTCTTCAGCATCCAAGACCGGGCCTGGTCACACACACGCGGGTGCTACCTATGCTCAAAAAATAGATGACCGGGCCCAGGCTGGGCCTGGGCTTGAGACAACGAGCCCGGGTCGGGCTCAGGCCAGGCTCACTTATGAATGCCCAGGCCCGGGTCGAGCTCGGGCTTCGCAAAGCGGGCTCGGGCCTTAGAATCAGCACGTGCAGGGCTCTACACTCGCTCCCCCCTCATGCAGGGACGTGCTGAGGCAGCTGGGCCAGGCGGAGCAGAGCTGGGAGGAGCGGCAGCGGCGGGCCGACCAGCACGCGGCACGCCTGCAGCTGCAGCTGCAAGAGGCCGCACGCCGCAGCAGCCAGCGTGAGTGGGCCCCCCCTCTCGAGCCAGGCACAGGGCAAGGAGCGCAGGGGAATTCCCTCGGAGCTGAGTAATTGGCTTCCACACGCAGATAGTTTTCGAAACTCTTTCGTGACCGCAGGAAAATTGACCCGTTTTAGGGCTCCAAGAAAACATTTTTTTTCTGCTAAAAGAATTGGCTAGGCACTAATTGCAGGAACACAAAATGCAGATTTAATAGCCTTTCCAATAACACCAGTTTCTCAAACGCTCTCATACATCATAGTTGCGGAAAAAAATATCGAAATCAAATTTTTTGTCAGGTTGTCGAAGAAAATGATAAAAAAGGAGTTGTGTATAACGAACCACTGGTATTGGAAAAAAAAATTAGAATATACGTTGGAATAGAATAGGATTAGAATAAAATATAGAATAGAATATACATTAGAATATACATTAGAATATACATTTCAGAAACACGGCCTAGAAACAATATCGACTTGCGAGGAACACAAACTATACAACTAGTATATACTATATAAACTATACAACAACGAATCCGGTTTAAATAAAGAATTGTATATTCTGCCACCTCCCCAGCACTCAGCAAGGTTAAATCATTCAAAAACTGTAAGACCATATGCTCCTAAAAATAACACGTCGAAGTACTCTTTTTTTTTGTACGAACCGTTGACGACTGGAATTCACTGCCTTCCGACTGCCTGCATGCTCTGACGTCTTCTAGTTTTGACCTCTGTGTTAAGAACTTGATGTAACCCTCTCCTACTAGGATGGTGAGAAACCATCCGCAGTATTTTTTTAAATAATAATAAAAAGAAATGTTAGCATGTCTGGTGCTCATGCCATGCAGTGAAGCCCAACCTCCATTTCAAAATGTGGAATGCCGGGTGGTTTCTTGGAAGAAATCTGGCGGTTTGACATTATCGGAGGCACGAATTTGCCCCCACGTAACGTAAAAACATCTTGTCAATGACTGACTTTTCATTTACTGCCAGCACAGTATTTGGGACAGGCGCGCAATGCAGCAGAACAGGCATGAAGTAACGAAAGAGTCGTATCAGTTCAAAGCCCGCCTGTTGTGTGAGGCCGTCAACTGGGCCGTCATTTACCCGTACCCTGATCGTATGACACCCCGGTCATGTGCTATTTCACGCAGTTTGTTGAAAGTCGTATCATGGGGGTCACACTGTACTTTTATTGATGCTGTCTCTGCCAACGTTACTATTGGATCTATTGCACAGCTCCGCTTGAAAGCGGCACATGAGCATGACTCCTGCCCGTTTCCGCCTGTGTGGTGGCGCTGTTGCCACGGTCAGCCTGATCGGAAAGCAAAGGGATAGTTTTTGAGTGGGTCGCATCAGAATTTCAGGTTTTAGAATTTCTAAAGAGGAATTGACTTTAAAAGCTGTGTGGGGATGACTTCCTGCCAGGCAACAATATTCTTGTGCAGAATAAATAGCAAAATGCAAGAGGGTTTCAAGCAGCACCTTTGTGCTGCTTGAAATTCGTTTTCGAGCGAAATGTTTTCCGACTGGCCCAAAAAGCATTTTATTTATTCCCAGCCACCTCTGACAGCTGCCTCTGTGCATCTCTAAACTAGCACAAAAATTCTCCCACATGAAAGATAAACTCAAAAACCAGCAAGTTCTTTTTTTTTACACGCAAAAAAAAAAAACAAAAAAGAGTAGCAGCGGGTACAAGCAATGTTTGTTAATACGTTTCTCTAGAAAGCTCAGGCACCCGCTCTTGTTTCGTGTGCAGGGTCAAAGCATGCGAGCTTCTTTCAGATGGCAGCTGTCATCTTCAATACGAGTGCTTCCCCACAGCAGGAAGGGGCAGATGTGAATTCGTGGTTTCCACAATCAAGCTAAGAAACGTTCCATTGCTCAACGCAGTGCAAGTCATCCCAAAATACGTCTCCGCAGAGAGCAGTGCCATTCTCGAAGGTTTCTCGGGGAGATTGAAGAAATGCTTCTTTTCGTTCAAAGATCACGCTGAACTGTGGCAGCAATGCGACGGTGCATGCTGACCCACAAAGTGCAAACACGCACATTTTGGGACCGCAATGTGAATGCGAACAAAAAATGTCACCCAAGCCACGGATGCAGCGCAGGCCCGCGGCCTCCTGGACGAAGGAGGCTGACCACACCCCTTTCCGAGCTCAGTAAAGAACGTTTTTCACCACCACCACCAAGCAGAAACCCACCGCAACATGAGGTGTTGATGAAACAGTCTCTGTTCTGAAGCACGGGGACCAGGCTGACCGTGTCGCGTGCACCGACATGTCGCGGCTTCTGGAAGCGGTCACACACTGCGGAGGAGTGTTATAGCTGAAGGTATCCAGAAACTCTAGAAGTGTCCCTCGTCCTTTTTGTGCTGCTGCACTTGGAAGCGAACACCCACCAACTTGCCCACCCGTCTACTGCTAGGGACTCGACGACACGCCGTGATTGTATAATACAGGGAGCAGTCCTTCCATGATCGCATTGCTTTAAGTAAAATGTTTTGCTCTCCTCCTCCTCCCCACAGTGGAGTCTGAGCAGAAGGTGGCCGCGCAGCGCCTGGCCGACCTTCGCCAGTCGCGGGACGAGCTGCTCGCAGAGCGCGAGCAGCTGCACCAGCGGGCTGGCCGAGCTGCAGAGGGAGCTGGACAGGGCGGTGGCCGACAAGGAGGCCGCGCGGCAGGACTCTGCCCGCATGTTCCGAGGTGAGCAGAACCGGCTCAAGAGCAGGCGGCAGGCACGGGACGCAGAGCGAGCGCCATCACGGCTTGAAACAGATCCAGAATTCCACCCTCCCCTAGGTCACGCGCCCCGGTGGCTCAGTGGCTGAGGCGTTGCGCTGCTGAGCACGAGGTCACGGGTTCGATTCCCGGCCGCTTTTCTGATGGCGGTAAAAAGCAAAAACGCCCGTGTGTACGAGATTTCGGCACACGTTAAAGATCCCCAGGTGGGCAAAATTAATCCGGAGCCCTCCACTACGGCGCGCCTCATCGCATGCGTTGTGTCGGTGCATTAAACCCGGCAATCAATCAATCAATCAATCAGTCAGTCAGTCAGATCAATCAATCAATCAATCAATCGATCAATCGGTATCGGTCGGTCGGTATCAGTATCGGTGAACCTGTCTCGCTATTCCACCATTAAGGCTGTGCCTGCGCCGTGTGGTGTAATCTAGAGGTAATGTGCAATCGCTATCCTTGCAATCCTTGAGGCTGTTGCGGGAAGAATTTTGCAATCTGCGTGTTCTGTGCTGCCTTTCCTTTCAGTGCCAGGGACAGTGATGGTAACAATTCTTTCAGACAAAAAGCGTGAACGGTGTATTCTCTACCAAACGCGGAAAACTGGGTGTGTTGGTACATGATCGAAGAAAACAGCACAAAAAAAGACAAGGACAGAGAGAGGACAACAAATACTGCACTTATCTGGTGTTTATTGCAAATGAAACACAATACAGTGGAACCCCGATGAAAAGTCCCTCGGTTTTATGACGACGCGCTTCTTATGATGGATCGTCGCAGTCCTGGCAAACTGCCCATAGAAACAAAGCATAAAAACCCTGATTATACAATGCTTGGGTGCACGTGGTCCGTCTCATACAATGGATGCTGGCGGGGATAAACCTGCATTGTTCCCACCTTTTACGCCGCTTTGTCCTGACCTGTATTTCTTGTTTTAGTGGCTTAAACTTAAAACAGCAGCAACAAAGAGCAGAAAGACAACACAGGACGAAGCGCAACTAACAATTGGTTTATTTACACATTTACATATGCTGCTTTACATATGCTACACATTTACATATGCCCCCTCCTCCACACAAAAACCTCACAAAAGAACAAGAGCGCCACCTTCGAGGCATCCAAACCAACACCTTTCCCCACCCAACTAGAGCCCACATTCTGGCCCCCACCCTCTACTCCTCGGAATGCCGCTTCTGTGAGGTTTCGGGTACGCTTTACCATATAGTGTGGGGCTGCGATAAGAACCCCAACTTAGCCCCCCCTGAGCACTGGGAGAGAGCACTGTCCAGCTCGGACCCTGACGACCAGCTTTGGCTGGTGAAGAGAGCCCGAGAATCCGGACGGTCTCAAGGGGTCCTGGAATGAGGACTCTTCCCCAAGACGTTTATTCCTCCTCCTCCACCTCCTCCTCTGTCATTGTCTGTTTTTTTTTTTTTTTTTTTTTTTTTTTGCAAACAAGCAGCGTATGTATACCATATTTACTCGCATAATCCTCGCACCCACAAAATTGCAGGGGCAAACGTTGTCTCCTCGCGAAACCCGCATGATGCACGCGCTCACCCCCGCTCCATTTGGTGGAGAGTGTGGTGTATCCAGGCGCGCCAGCCTCATGAATCGTGGCAGCATGGCGGTGGCACACAGAATGGGTGTTTTTTTTTTAGAAATTTGGAGATTTCAGTGAGGGTTCGCAAATTACGCGAGAACGTGCTAAATGTAGTAATTTAAAGAAGTTCTTAGCTCACCTGTTGCGTGAGACTGTCTATTAGGGCAGCACTCACTCTGGTCATACGACGCTTTTGCGCGGTCCCTTGGACTTTGTGTTGTCAGGGTTCCACTGTATGTAGTTAGGCCGTCCATTGGGTCTCGTTGGCTCATGCATCCATGTTTCGCCTCTTTTTCAGATGGCTCGATAGGAGGCATGCTGATGCACGCTTCACCAAGTGTCAAGATTCGTTCAGTTTCAGCAATTTCACGCAACAGCCGTGTTGTGCACTTCCTAATGCTGGGCGTATTTTCCAGGCCTGGCACACAGTCTTTGCAAAAGTCAAACAATGGCTTGCCAAGAAGCCTTCTGCATGTTTTCCCTGCCGCGCATTTTTGACATTGTTTGCGTGCTCCCCCAACCTATCGTTGTTGATGCATCCCAAAGTTTGGCCTACGTACACTGTTCTGCGCCTTTGGGGAATTTGAGCCCACGTTGCAGCAGGGTCAGTGGGTGTCCCTCTAAGGATTTGTCCGTGGCCGGGCTGTGATTCTCGCCTGATTGGTGTGGCGAGCCTTTTGAAGGGGCCCGCCAGGCGTGACGGGGCGAGTGCCGGCGTGCGCAGAGGCGGAGGCCGGCCGGGTGCAGCTGGCGGCGGAGTGCAGCCGCCTGCGGGCCGAGCACCAGGAGGAGCTGCAGGCCCAGCGCAGCCAGGCAGAGGCCACGCTGCTGCGGGAGAGCGCCTTCTGGAAGGCCAGGTAGGCCGGTGGTGGTGTTGGCGCAACCCTCGGGCGGCTGTGGCGAACGCTTCCAACTCTCAAATACTGACACAAACGATGCAGTAGCTGTGTGTGGCTTTCGAATCGGGCAGTGCTTGCATGGCAGAAAAGCCGCTGAACATGTTTGAACCTTAGTGGGGGAAATGCAAACAGGCAGTGATACAGTGTAGAGCACTTTAAACGCATGTTGCGGGAGCCGCAAGAATCCACACGATAAGCGGTACCGCACTAAAAAGAAAACAAGCTGCGAATCCCATCACATCAGCAATCTAACCTTTTAGTCGTTCGTTGTTATCATCAACTTCAACGAAGGCCGTCTTAAAATAAGCGCCGCAGCCTTTATTCAACTTTTTTTCGCCCCACATTCAGCGGCTACTGCAGAGTTTACAAGCTGCTGCATGGCCTTACAAGCCGCGAGCGCTGTTTTAACTTCTTTGTGTTTGTGTTTTGAGGGAGCACGTCTAGGCTTTTTAGCATCTACGAACGAATGCTGCGGGACAACAGGATAAGAACGCAAGTGGGATTTTCCTTCTTTTTTTTCTTTTTTCCACCCCAGCTTGCGTTCGCCATGCCAAAGGCAGTTGTGTACGTACTACCAGCACAGCGTACAGCTGGGGGAAACCTTGGGCTTAACGGCTCGCTCTCTCCGGACGTTCAAAAAAGAAAAGGGCGGTTGCTTATCTGCACAACATCCGCACAGTGGAATCTCGATGGTGCCAATCCTGCAGGACCGCAGAAAATATTCTTATCATCTGAAATTCGTATGAACCAACACATTTAGCGCAAGAAAAAGTTTTTGTTTATTTCTTTTCTTACTTTCGTGCGAAGAAATCCGTGATGTTTCTCTGCTTTTTTTTTTAACCTCCATGTCGCTGAGCAGTCCTTTCTGCAGGGGTGAGGCAGCTGTGCATATTGTGCAGCCTTGATACATTGCCGTTCTCCTGCACCATGCTGCTCCAAAAGCATGAGAATTGTGCCAGACTGCTCCAAAACAGGCTGAAAGGCAAGGATTTCAACGCTTATGTCAGTTTTGGTGGGATGAATCGCAAAGTTGACGACGGGGTTTTTAAAGCAGCCCAGCTTTTTTCTTGTGGACACGGGGTGATGACATCTTGGTATTGCTAGGTCGGCTGAACCCTCATCTTCTGCCTCCCGATCACTTCTTTTATTGTTGCTCATTTGCAAACACAGAAATGACAGAAAAAGAAAAACTGAGATGACGCAAGTGATAGCTTCTACAGCGTGATTGGCCCTCCAACTGAGGGGCGTGGCTATGGTAACAAAGAGCATGGCCACTGGGCGAAACAGCTTCTGCTTATGTAGTTGAGGCGCTGAGTGCGCTGAAGTTACACACTTAAAGGAGCCATGAAGAGAAAACAAAAGTTTGTTTTATTCGAGAGATTAGGTGTTTCATAGTACCCTAAGCGCTTTCCCGGAAGCAAATGATGCTTTATTCACTGAGAAATAAGGCAATTTAAGCCAAAATTTTAAATCCACGTCCCGTTAAATTGCACATTTCTTGACGTGAACAATGGCGTCGTACGAGCCGGTCCATGAAACAGATACTTAGTATGTCGACTCCATATAGCACCCACACGCGGGAATCAAACAGCAACCGGAACTCGTGCCGAAACCGAGACGGTGGCCATTTTAAAAATACTAGTAAAACCTAGTGCACCCGCAGCCCTAGTCATGGAATCGCCTGATCCGGAGAACAAAACTCTCGCCGAGAAGCTCGGGCTTGCATTTAACAACCTCACATCACTTGAACGCTCAATGCTGGGTCATTCCATGCCAAACGTTTCTGCCGTAAAATCGACCATCCAGGATTTGCTCAGTAAAAATTGTGGGTCATCCTCGCATGGCCCACAATGCTCCCTGAAAGTGTTTTTGTCCAAGAAAAAAAATTTGTTCTTTCTCTAGCGAGCCTTTTACCTCCAGGGTTTAAAGCAAACTTACATCTGTGAAAAAATTCATGAAAAAGTACCTTCTCTTACAATGGCCACCATTTTTTGTGACCATCATGTTGACGCCCTGGGCTGCTCTATGGCGCATTTTTAGACTATTTTTCACTTTTCTTTGCTGTGATTACGCCATTCAGAAAATACACGATGTCGAGCATTTTCAAACATTTTTAGCAAATACGAGCACATTCTCTCAGCCAATGAAGCATTTGTGCCTGTATCTCAGCATTGTGGAAAATTGGTAAAAACTATATTTACACTGAAAAAAATCTCCTTTCTGGCCCGTATTCACCTTGAAATTACGCGTTGTTGAGGTCATAGTAAAAATATCAAATACAAGCCATTCACTAGCACAAATGATCGCAGTTTATTTCAGAAAGTTTAATCAGAACAGTTTTTGTTTTAGCAGAGAAAAAAAAAATTTCATTTGTACAGTGACACTACTTCACACCGTTGTTCCACAGAGTGTCTTCTCTGCACGGCATGCACCTGCCTGCATGAAACACGCGCGAGCCAGCGGGTTCGCGCTACAAGAATACCTTTCGCCGCAATGGTATTTGTAGCGTCAGTACAGGAAAGAGGAATAATTCGCGTGTTAGTGGGAAAAGCACAACGTGGAGCTAGCGGTGGTGCGCCCATTCCATGAGTACGGGTAACTCAACGGCTGTACATCAGATGTGCATTTAAAGCATCGGGTATTTTATATGCAATTCCCGCTAACGCATACAAATAAATCGTTTAACTCGATGACTCCGCCGCTGTTTATTTGTATTTTAGGCATATTAAAAGATACCCGTATAACATACCCTGCTTATTTAAATACACGCCCATGTCCAGCCTGCCGTTGAGTTACCCGTACTCATGGAATGGGCGCACCACCGCTAGCTCCACGTTGTGCTTTTCCCACTAACACGCGAATTATTCCTCTTTCCTGTACTGACGCTACAAATACCATTGCGGCGAAAGGTATTCTTGTAGCGCGAACCCGCTGGCTCGCGCGTGTTTCATGCAGGCAGGTGCATGCCGTGCAGAGAAGACACTCTGTGGAACAACGGTGTGAAGTAGTGTCACTGTACAAAATGAAAATTTTTTTTCTCTGCTAAAACAAAAACTGTTCTGATTAAACTTTCTGAAATAAACTGCGATCATTTGTGCTAGTGAATGGCTTGTATTTGATATTTTTACTATGACCTCAACAACGCGTAATTTCAAGGTGAATACGGGCCAGAAAGGAGATTTTTTCAGCGTAAATATAGTTTTTACCAATTTTCCACAATGCTGAGATACAGGCACAAATGCTTCATTGGCTGAGAGAATGTGCTCGTATTTGCTAAAAATGTTTGAAAATGCTCGACATCGTGTATTTTCTGAATGGCGTAATCACAGCAAAGAAAAGTGAAAAATAGTTTAAAAATGCGCCATAGAGCAGCCCAGGGCTCTATTCACTTTTTACAGCGTTGCACTGTGTCTTCTTTAAAAGGTGTTTCTATGACGCCAAAATGTGTGGCTATTCAATTCCTAAAGCACCGCGAGCCTGACAACGCTCACCGTACACCTGACATATGTCCTGCCCATTCATAAAGTACACAGAGAACTCTGCCCATATCCATTAGACTACAAAGGATTCATGGGCTTCTAGTAATGTATAACATTAGCAGCAGTAAGAACACCATTGACAGGAAATTAAATACCACCCAGCGCTCCCAAAATGTATAAAAAAATTCGAGAACTCTCTAAAAACTCGTAAGCACAGCTGCGCCGCTTTCCGTAATTTTAATTTGTTTTCCTTTCGACCAATAATCTACATTTACACCCTTACATTTACTAAAAGTGTAACGTCATCAATTATGGGATTTTTGACGATACAGGGTGTTACACGGTCGGTGGTTTCGTGATTTTTTTGTGTTTGCAGGTTTGTATTCTGGGCGAGCAGCCGTGGTCGTGACAATGTGTGGCAAGATTGCTGCCAGTACCCGTTGTTAGTGTGTTTGCATGCTCGCGGAGACGATCGTTCAAACAGCGCCCGTTCTGACCAATATAGGTCTTCCCACAGGACAAAGAAACTTCATACACAACGGAGCACCTACATTCTACATACGGTTTCGTGTGGCCTTTTTCGCAAAAGGTGCCCCTTGGCTCATTTATGTTCACTCGCCTACAAAGGCCACCCAGTTTGTTTGGTGCAGAAAACACTACTCCTACACCAGCGCGACCCGCTACCTTTTTCAACATGTGCGAAACCCCATGCACATAGGGAACGACAGCGATTTTTGCCGGCCTGTCCTTCAGCGATCCAGCTTCGCTGCATTTGCGAAATTGCCCTAGCAACACTTCAGCTAAGTCACGTAGCAAGGCCGGTGGGGAGCCTGCCGACAAGAGCCTCACAACCTGCGAATCCACGATACGCGTGTTGCAAGAACGTATAAGGGTCAGCGTGAGCGTGAAATCTATGAAGCTTACCTCATTCACAAGGCAGGCGGCGATTGTGTGAGTAAGCCGTCCATTGAATTACTAAGTAAGGAAATCCGCTATCTGGATTCATAAAAAGCTTGACTGTTCAGGATTGCCTTCCTTGCCTCGCGCCTCTGGCCACGTCTCATATCAGCGTTGCTACCACTTAATCAATGCACGTGTATCGATCTTATGTTTTGAGTGCAATGTTCGATGCACTTCTTCTTTTTATCGTGTTTCCTTCTCGCCTCCCTTTCTTCGGTATATTTCGCAAGCCGCCAGCGCCTTGTGTCGTCGTTTCCTTGTCCCGTCTGTTTGCGCTGTTTTGAATTTCAGTATGCACCAACTAGCCCAAACCACCGTTCTAACGCAAGCTACAGTGGCAGTGGTGGCTAGTGGGGGGCTTACTGAGTGCTTTGAAAGGCAACCGGGGTGAGCCCGACGAGGAATGGAGAGGAGGACGACAGGAGTGAGGGTAGGGTGCGAGCATCCCGTATGGGAGGAATCAAGGGCAACTAGTGGACGTAGGGGCATGTAGTGAGGAGCATCGACAGCTGCACTACAAGTGGAGGGATGAAATTTGAGGCAGAGAATGGACTTGAGCAGCGCAGGCTGGAGGAACGCTGGAGGGGAGAGGCGTTCCTACTCCTGCAGCAGCAGCAGCAGACACAGCAGTACTAGTTCTGCCATGTTGGCGCTGGGTTGCACTTGTCCCGTGTTTCTGTTTCATCTTCTGCTGCTGCTGCTGCCTTCACTTGGCCCCACTCCGGGAGGCGCTGGGAGGGGGAGCTGTTCCCAGGTCCCGATGGAGCCCCCCCCTGCGTGCAGGTGACCCTGTGCGAGTCGGAGGCGCGCGCGTGCCGCGTGGAGCGGGAGCAGCTGGAGGCCCAGCTGGGGGAGCTGCGGGAGTGCCTGTCGGACGAGCGGCAGGCCCACCAGGCCCAGGCGCGGGCCCTGCAGCAGCAGCGCACCGAGGAGCAGGCCGAGGCACAGCGCCGCCTGCTGCACGAGGGCCAGGGGCTGCACCGCACGCGGCTGGCCCTCAGCACGGCACAGGGGCGCCTCTCCGCCCTCGAGGCGCACCTGGGGGCCCTGGCCGGTGAGGAGGAGGCCCTGAACAGCTTGTCGTGGGCGCGTCTGTGTTTAGGGCACTGCAAAAAACAGCTGTGGCTTGGTAGAGTGCTCGATTGGCAACAAAAGCTACCCGGGGATGCAGCTGTGCGCACTTCCTGACGCTCTTACGGGCGTCACCACGGTCACCTCCGAACACGTCAGGCACAAGTGTCGCCTCATATAGACTGGCACAGTACAATGAATGTGGCTTCGCTTCGAACATATATATACGTCGTAGAAAAATCTGTCGCGGGGATAGGATTATCCCAATAGCTGACTAGCACTTGTGCCTTTAACAGGAATATAAGCCGCACAAAAATGTTACACATAGCGCAAGGCTCTGTGTCGTTAAGTATGTGCACGCTCGCGCTTATAGCAAGAACCAAGCTAATGAAAGCATGGAATAATTATTAGTCTGCAAGTCACGAAGAAACAGAATAGCTCGTACGGGAACAAAAGAAAACCAGTGCAGTTTCAGAAATGCTAAAGACGTTCGTTTGAACAAAATACTAGTTTGTTTTATTCGAAAGATTTCGTGTTTTATAGTGCTCCTAACGCTTGTCCGGCAGCAAATGATGCCGCATTCACTGAGAAATTAATCAACTTAACTTAAAATTTTGATTCTCCCGCCAAATCGTGCGTTTTCTGGACGTCAGCAATGAAGTCATAGGCGCGCGTACACAAACGAACTTGCACTGCGTGATTCGGCTGCAGCGCTGCTTGCCATCAGTCTTCCCAGATGGCGCTACCATACTCGTGCACGGACCAATGACTGCCGTTGCTTCGTTTTCTGACCATATTTGCAGCCGGCTTGTTTTTGTAACTGTAGAAAGTAATCGTTTTGCGAAACATGGAATATCCTCGACAAACAAGGTCACGTAAGACAACATCACTTACGCCAATCAGCCGGTGCGGGTAAGACAACTCGAAAGTGGCGGACTGCTGTGCAGCTAAAACAAGCGTAGTACACGCTGTATCAACAACAGTATGCTTTGGTACTTCTATGTTTATGTGTGCTTTCGTAACTTCCACTGTTTATCCCACCATTCTTACTACTAAAAAGAATGTGCACTAAGTTTAAGCGCAAATAGCGCGTATTGCAAGCTTGTAAGCTCTGCCTAATTTGCTTGCTTTTGCTGGCCTCTCCCATTCACACAGCAGGGCACATGACATCATGGGTTCTGTTGCGGGAAATGAGCTAGTGGGTCGCATGGCCATCCCTTTTCTCCTAACTACGTAGCTTATTTGAGCGACGTTTAAGTTAAAAGTGGTGTCAGCAGGATTCTAACGAGGCCATCTTTCGCATGAACCAAACTTGTGTTTTGTCTTCATGGCCCTTTAAGCCA
>JABSTR010002856.1:0-81162 GCA_013339765.2 Haemaphysalis longicornis | reverse complement strand
GGAACAAGGTGGTGAAAAGAGCACTTCCCAGCCTTCTCTTCGCCTTTTTTACAGACGCATTCAAGGTACAGACGCGTGTGCAGACGCGTAGAAATTCCGCTGTCCCTCACAAGGATCGTAATCCCCCTCTCTTGCTTAAGGAAGGAGAAATTGAATCACCGCAGCGCCTACACTAAAGGACAGCCCCCTTTCCTCGCTGTAATCCCGCGGGATACTTCCAGCATTTTGTAGCCAGCTTGCGCAAAATTATTACAGGCCAGCTATAGTTGTATTTCTACCAAGTGGTGAACCTGCATAAAATACGGCAATGATGTTTAGCTACCACTGAATTTTCAGTAAACACTGGCCACCTTCTATACTTTTTTACGTTTTTCATCACCTTTTAAGGCAAGCGCGAAACTGCTAACCCGGTAATTCCAAGCGGCGTTCTTGAGAGCATCAACCCGTCTTCGCTGACACTGCATCGTTCTCGCACTCCAGCGCTCCTTTTTCCGCGCTGTACCTAACTAGTCAACCAGGTGAGGCACATATACGCGTGGGCCGATAGACGCGCGAGGGAAAAGACAAGTAGGGGGCGGAGGTAAGGGTTGGGAGTGGAAGAGGCAACGGGGAGCCCCTCCAAACAGCCTCCGGGTCTGGCTGATTGGGGCCGGTTTTGTTCAAATGCCGGACGCGCTTTATTTATTGACGGTCCCCGGGCCGGGCTCGCGGCATCGGCGGAGTGGATGAAAGGGACTCGCGATCGGTTTCATCAAAGCGTAAATAAGCTTGGGCCCCGTGGTGGCCTTTGCTCTATCGAAGCGAGCCGTGCGGCTCAGCCCCTCCCCCTCCCCACCTCTCGGCCAGTCTGCGACACCCGACGCCGCGTCATTAGGACTTCGTTAGCATTAAAATGGGAGCGCCTCTGCCGGTAGTCGGCGCTACCGGCGAGTTTGTATTGGCCGAGAAGAGCTAGGTGTGCGTGTGGCGCGTTGTGACCACGTGGTTATTTTATGCCCGAGTAATGGTTTAACGCAATAATGTTACAACGTCTGAAAGACATCGAGTTAGACCACGATTTTTTTTTTTTTTTTTTTGCTGAATAACCGTTTCTAATTGGACATAAATTAACACCTCTTTACGTCGCTATACTCCGGTTTTCTGCCGGCACCCCGCTGAGGAGCCAACATACGGGGTTGGCTGAGCACGCCGAGGACGTTTGAATAAGCATGTTTTTGGTACGTACGTAAAAATTTGCTCAACGCAGTGCTTACGACGAGAACTAACATTCACAGGTGAAGTTATTGCCATTCGAACAAGACAAATCTTGCCATAACTTTTCATCTTTCTCTTTTCGTTCACCTCACGGGCCTGCATTTACACGGAGTTGCAGTGGTTTTCACTTCCCGCGTGTGGTAGGGAAGAAAAGATATTCCAGGCCAGTGGGAGTGACCGCCGGAGGGACAGCCTGGAAGTAGTGGCAAGACGAAAGCAAACGAAATTTGCTCGTAGAGTTGTCTGGAAGGAATAAGCGCCAGACTTCGACGGATAATACTGCGTCCAGTCTCAAACTCTGGGCAAACACTAGCCCAGCGCACGATGAGAAAAAGACCTACAGCACGAAAGACAAAAAAAAAGAAGAAGCAGAAAAAAAGCGAGAGCGAGTTCTCGCACCCGAACGATTGCGAAATCTCTCTGCGGCGAGTGATGCAAACGCTGCCAAAATTTGCCGCAATCTGAGCATTTCTTTGATCATATCGGCGGCATTGGCGGATGCTAGGCTTCGCAATACCGCCCTCGTCTACGCCTGTAAGCAGAGAAGCCGTTACGGTGCAAAGGTATCCGCAGGCGGTAGACCGGTGTGGAAATCGCCGATTTCAATGCTGGAACACGGTTGCGAAAAATAAAACTTTTACAGACAGAACCACGATCGTCGGGTGCGTTAGCAGACGAACATCGGGTAACCCGTTCTTGATCAAGACTATCCTCCCTGCCACGGGTCTCCTGTGACCTGTTCAGCTCGGAGTGGGAGAAAAAAGAAAACCTCGTGTGTTATCGCTAGTATTACTTATATGCGCACGCAACAGGACGCTCTGCTTGTCGCGTCGCGTCTCGAAGGAGGCTCACTCGCGACACTCAGAGCCGCCGGTCCGCCGGCGTCCTCTGTTTCCTCTCTTCCTTACTTTTATCAGCTCCCACGAGTGGATGGAGAAATATTTTGCCGGGATAAGGTTTCGCCTTGGACGCGTCCGCCAGTGGCAGCGTATACCTTATTTACATTCCCTCCTTCGCTTTTTTTCCGCCCGTCTCTCCCAGCAGCAGCGAAGTTCGTGCTCCCCCTAAAAGAAGGCAAAGGAACCAGAACATGATCCCTGGCTGCCGAGCTACGAAAGACGGGCTCGAAATGGAAGCAGGGCTGCAGAAATGCCATTTACGTAATTGGATGGCGGCTTACACTGGCTGCTGCTTTTCCGTCGAGTTCTGTCGCCCTCTTCTGTTTTTTGCTTCTTCTTTTTTACGTCTAGATGGTTACACTACTGCTACGCCGTCGGAATCACTCCGACGATATTTTACCGGCACTTAGTTCTGTTTACTGGCGTTTTATTTGTTTCTCTCGTGTAGCTCCTTGTTTATATTCTTGACGGCTTGCAAGAGAGCCTGCTGTTTACCGTACGCGTTAAGCGCGGGAAAACGTCCCTCTCACGCGTCAGCCCATTCCGGACACGTTTTAATCTCTCACGAGGCGAAATGGAGAAGTTGCTTTCCGCCTTTTCGTATTTCCCGCTCGTTTTCTTTTTCTTTTTTTTTTGGTTCGCCTTATTGGCAAAACGTTTAGAATGGTTTCACAACGCGATCCTTTGTCAACGTTAATGGCCTACTGCACGGCCTGAATAACAGCCAAACAAAAAACTGTTTTGATATTCTAGTGTTTTTGTACGTTATGAGCTATGGAAGCCCCACGTGTCGAAGGAGAAACGCGTTTGAATTTCATGACATGTCATTCCTTTAATGCTCAACTCTTGCATTGAACAAGGGCGCACTTACATTTTAGATGAGAGGAAAGTGTTTAAAGGCGCCAAAACGTCTACAACAGAAGAAACGAACAAGGCAGACAAGACAGACGTCTTACAGCACGTGAGGGCCGTTTAATACCCAAGATGGCATTGTACGGGTGGACGCCGAGGGAAAAAATTTTCACGAATGATATGTTGAGTACTGATCACTGCGGTATAAAAAAGAACGTCGTTTTTCGTCACAGGCCGCATTAGCATGCGCCCCTGGTATTTTATGGCATCCGGGGGCATTTCGTCAGGTGTCGATATCGATGCGTACGATGAAGCAGTGAAAAATGCATGGCTTTATCGGGCTTCAAATGTCGTGCAGTTACGTAACCTCTAAAGGCGGCCTATCTCAGCAGGCGGCGCCTTGTGAACGCGGCCTATATTAGAGTGCTTTTCACAATATTATCCGCTGAGCTGTGGAGGCTGGCTTGCATTCTGCCAGTCATTTTTTTTTTTTTTGAAAGCTGGCCTACCAGAATACTATGGAGTGTAAAAACTTTGTTGGGCCGTAAAAAGTACGAGCCCTCTCCCTCTGTCTATGCATTCACCTCTCTCTCTCTCTCTCTCTCTCTCTCTCTCTCTCTCTCTCTCTCTCTCTCTCTCTCTCTCTCTCTCTCTCTCTCTCTCTCTCTCTCTCTCTCTCTCTCTCTCTCTCTCTCTCTCTCTCTCTCTCTCTCTCTCTCTCTCTCTCTTAACGAGTCTATTGTCACGTGTTTTACTTTACCATTGGTGTTCAAGAGAAGGCAAGGAAGCACTGGCCACTGTTCAATTATAACGACACCATGTGTTCATGCCTGTTTTTGTTGGGCGCCCGAAACGCCATAAAGTTTGCGTTTTAGCTGTATTTTCTTATTACACTAATATTTGTTTTTTTTTTTTTGCTATGTTTTCCGCTGCCATAAACATGTGTCGCAGATTATTACCTTTATCTCTCAGGTCGACTGAACTGTTCGAGTCAGCTAACCGGCATCATCAGGTTTTTAGGACTCCGTACGCTGTCATCAAGGCACCCTAACTCTACGAAAGCACGCACGCGAGCCCCAGAGTCAAATAATGTTTGCCTACCATGTTTCTCCATAGAGTTTCAGGTGCTGTTGGTCACTGGCGTAGCTAGAAATATTTTTCTGGGGGTGGTATTCGTTATCGGTAAAAAAAAAGAAAGCCACCCTGCGACTGAGAAATATCGTAGTTTTTTTACGCTTTATTAGAGCCTTACGGTTAGTCCTTTCGTTAACAGTAATATCTATATAAAGGTATGGCTGCACACAGGACTACGAGTGATTGATCCTGGATCAGGTGGATCTTTTCCTTCGACTGCGAAGTTTCTGAGAAAGACGTACAGCTTTCCTTTGTAGCCGTACGGCTGCATTGATGTGGATGTCAAATCGCTCGAAAAAAACATATATCATCCCACAAAAACACTCGTACGAAAATAAAAATCCATCTTGTTTCCAGAACAGGAACCATTTTATCCACAAACCAACTGTCTCACAATTTTCGGTTTTCACCTTTTGATACATAAATGCTTTGTGCAAATCAAATGGGCGAAAAAAAAGGACGAAAACAGGGGGAAAGAGGAGATGTAGCGCTAAGAAAATTTCGAGGGGAGTTCTGGCACCGAAACAACCCCCCTGGCTACACACACCTGCTGTCGGCACTAAAAAATCGATAGACAGACACTTTGGAATTATGTTCTTTTACAGTAAATTGCCTACATCGTATCGCGAAAACACAGTAAATATTCCAGTAGTTTTAGATGCCACGCATCTCATTCACCCGCCTTGTCCCTCCATCCGGCATCGGCGTCGTTGTTGTCGGCGTCCGCCCCTCCCCCATTCTCCTCGCCGCGCCAGCTTCGCTCTCCGCCGCTCACCCCCTCTCCTCTCCGATAGCGAACACTCTCTCGCGAGGGGCATTGGATTGGATTGGATTGGATTGGATTGGATTGGATTGGATTGGATTGGATTGGATTGGATTGGATTGGATTGGGATTGGATTGCATTAAAGTGGATTGTGTTGGATTGTGTTGCGTCATAGCCGCGGCAGACGCACTGGCGCCGGCGCGTCCCCTCACCGTTATGCGCGCTATAAAACGCGGTGCCTGCGCCGCTCCGCTCCATCGTTCCAGCGCCGTTCCTCCGCTGTCCAACGCTGCAACGTGAACCCCCAATGCGTCGCATCTACACAGGGGTTCCCGCGAGGGGAGGTGGTAGTTTTTGATATTGATTTTTTTAAGAGTATAGCCTTTTTGGGAGCTACATAAACCCGAAATCTGTAGGTATTTATGAGCGTATTTATGTTTGTCTGTCTGTCTCTCGATTCAGCCTTCCGGCCCAAGTTTGAAAGAATACTTGAATGGGAGGTTTATCTAGGAAAAACTTTTCCGAACCACTTAATCTGGAAGCACACTTCGTACTTGCCAATGTTGTTCAGGAAAAAGAAAACATCAGGCATATTTGAAGAAAAACATCAATAATGATACTTTCAGCACTTTTTTGTTAAATAAATATAGGTGGCTGCTTAATTCTAGCACTATAAAATAAAAAAATACACGTTGAAAACAATATTTTCACCTGAAACTACAAAGACAGCACGCGACGACCATGGATCCCGTGCTGGCGGTCCAAGTTCAACAGTAGCAAAAGGTTCTAATAGATGGCGCGCGAGCCCTCTGTGCTTATCGTGGGAGGATCGAAAGGGAGGGGAAAGAGCGTTACAGATTGGCGAGGGAGAGAACAGAGGCATTTGCGTGGGAGGGGCGCAAAACACTATCGTCTTTCGACGACATTTGCAGCGAAGTGACCAAGCACGCGGTCAATTTTTTTAACACGAAAGTGTTTTATTCCCGGATACACGAAGATTTCGTTGACGTCATATCCGCCACGGAAGTGACGCCAGTACAACGAAGCAAGCGGCCTGCAAAGGGTGCACCCCTGCACACAGGGTGTTTTTGTGGGGAAGCAACCTTTAGTACTAAAGAGTACGTTATACTTAGCGTTGTTCGTTTTCGGGTTTTATATTTTAACACAAAAATGTTTTATGCCGCGATACACCAAGATTTCACTGACGTCATATCCGTCACGGAAATGACGCCAGTACACCTTTGCCGAAGCGACCTGCCAGCAGGACGTCACTCGCCAAGCACACCCACAAAACAGCCGCCGACCCTCAAATCATGCTCAGCTGCAGATTTCGCTGCACAGTACGCTTTCGTGTTTTACCGATTCCTGTGAAAGAGGAATCAACAATAGTTTTTAAGTTACCAACCACGCGTGCTTACTCGCCTGACGATATAATTTGCATTTTTCCCTCGATTGGATTGGCTTGTATTTGACTGACTATACGAATCGATTTGCTTTCAACTTGCTGTGGTGTGCATGCACTCGTAGAGTGCCTTCACTCTCCTCCTTTTTTTCCATATCTATAAACTGGCGTGCCGCGTTTATCTCGATTTCCTCATTTTCTTTATAGGCTACATTGTCGGTACTATAAATATCGGCTAAGCTGAATATTTTAGCTCGCGCTCATTTTAGCCAACAATGACGCATTGCCACAGGCATTTTCACTTCGCTTTTCACAACCCTTATAAATGCGCATGTTCACAGCATTTCTAAATGAGGTTTTGAATAAACAGTCTGAAGCAGAGTTTTCTTTTATTTACCACTTACAGGTGGCCTTATTATGGGCAAATTAAGATGGACAGTTACGAAAAGAAACTATCTTACAATATGTTGCGACCAAGGCCGTTCCCGCCTGCCACTGATCTACTTCAGGCATTAATTCACTGAGAACAAATCTTCTCCGCCCGTAAAACGCTGTCTCCTAATTACGGACAAACTGATGCACGGCGCGTCTCATCTGCACTGCTAATGAATCTCGGCTTCTCGCGCGAGGCTTTTTTTGAAGTCTAAGCTCATCACGTTCCCCGAAGTACCTCATGAGCTTGGGCGGCGTTCTGTGACGTTGCTGGCTGCGCAGACTTTTGCTTATCCTTGCTTTGTGAAGCCCCACGCTAAGCCAAAGGACAAGAAGAATGAAAAACACGTGTGACTGCCAGCGGAGTTTCGCGTGTTTTCAGCAGTCGAAGATAATGAGCACATCGGGTGAACGATGAAACAAAAATGGCAAATAATATATGTGTGTGTGTGTATGTTGTGCGTGCGTGTGCGCGCGTGTACGCGTGCGTGTGCGCGCGCGTTTGCGTGTGTGTGTGTGATGTGCGCGTGTGCGTGTGCGTGCGTGCGTGTGCGTGTGTGCGTGTGCGTGTGTGCGTGCGTGTGTGCGCGTGCGTGTGCGTGCGCGTGTGTGTGCGTGTGCGTGCGTGTGTGCGTGTGCGTGTGTGCGTGTGCGTGTGTGTGTGTGCGTGTGTGTGCGTGTGTGTGTGTGCGTGTGTGTGTGTGTGTGTGTGTGTGTGTGTGTGTGTGTGTGTGTGTGTGTGTGTGTGTGTGTGTGTGTGTGTGTGTGTGTGTGTGTGTGCGTGTGTGTGTGTGTGACCTTGACGTCAGTCTTAGCGAAAAAAGAAGAACGAAGCCTTGCTGTGTCCTCAACTGCAGATTTCGTCGCATACAAGTCTCCAAAGTTTCTTCACTTCTGGGCCAGAGTTGGGAGGGCCAGGCAGACACTAAAGACAGGAAAAAGAGATTGGGGACTTCGGGAGTGCCTCAGCCACGGCGATAAATTAGAGCGTGGCGCCCAAGATACATACATCTTGTGTCAGCAGGGAAAACCCGCGACAGCGGATTGACCCAAGATGGTGGGAAACGCGTGGAAGACGGGGGGAGAACCCCGGGCGTAATCTCCGCTAATCGGCCAACTGACGCGAGTGCTCTCGTGAGCTTCCTCATTACTTAGGCGAAAGTAGCAGAGTCTTGTGACGTCGTGTGAAGAGAGAAAGAAAGTGGGGAAGGCGAAAGAGTTGTTCGGGGGGTGCCGGCCTCAAGAAGACCGCCCGCGTGGAGACGCGACGAGAGGAAAATAAAAATAAACCTCGATGGACACTGGAAGAGAAACCGGAAAGGAGAGCGGAAGCCGTTGGCGGAAGGCGAGGCGAAGGAGAGCCACTCTGGGGACGCTGCGGCCGCGTGGCACGTGAGCACGATGATTAACTCGTGCGGAGCGGACGCACTCTCTTTCACACTGGTCACATGCACGAAGAGTTCGTCTGAAAGGGCTGGCACTCTCCGCAGTGGATATATCTTACTCGAAAAAATACTATCCAGCAAAAAAACTCGTTTGTTTCCATTCTTCATAATTGTTTTACTCCGCAATTCACTTATTAAGTAACCTTCCTCTAGAGCTCAGCACGTTACTGAGGTCACTGTCATGTTACGCCAAAACGATTTTTCAAGCAACGTCATATTCCTCGTACGTAGAGCTGCGTCTGCCAGTTCACGTTCACTACGCTAGGCCTCAAAGCGTTACGTCAGGCCTACCGTTAGGCCGTCACATACCCGCACCCCCTCTTCCCTCCGCTGAGCAACAAGTGACTTACATACAGGCCAATACAGGCGGCTTACACGCAAAGCAAAGTAGAGACCATGTGCACAGTGGCGCATTCACCGAGCGACCACCACTGCGGGCATAAATACGTCAACAAGATGTGAATTCAGAAACAGATGATAAAAAAACATTGGCGCCAAGTTCGTCCTTTCTTAAGCGGTTATTTCAAACACGCGGTCAGTTAGGAGTTGTACTGTCATAAACAAATGAAACGCGAACACGAAAATATGAACCAGTACACCCAACGCGATTTCTTTCCATGCAAGTCGAATTGTCGCGTGGCTTCATTACTGTAACGAAGTTCGCAAATGTGTCCTTTCAAATACACCACTATCAGGTCGGTATTCTATCTCCACTACCCATATTCCTTGATTTTGCGTGTTCTGGTTCATGTTTTAGGGCCGGAGCCCCTTACGGGCTGGGGCTGTTGGCGTCTCCTGTCGTCGTCGTCGTCGTCTTAATTGTTGTTTCATCGTCTCATGTAGTCACGGTACTAAAACACCAGAAACTCGTTTACTCCTCGCGCCAGAACGTAACGCGTACTAGAAAAAAAAAACACCGGGACACTCGTTTACGCCTCGCTATAGAGGCTTCGTGCTCAAAGACAAGAGGCTTTCTCTACAAAGCTGTATACGAGCCCCAACGGTTTCATCTCCGTTGGCAAAAACGCCGAGGCGCCAAGGAGAGGACACTTTGAGGCACCTTGAGGCGCCTTGAGATAAGATAAGGCATCTCAAGGCGCTTCAAGGTGCCTCAAGATAAGGCACCAAGGCACTTATACAATGCATGCTTCGCCCTCCCCAGGTTTTACGTTAGTGGAGATAGCCGGGGATTTTTTTCGCGTTCTCATTTCATTTGTCCGTGACTGTACACCGCTCTCTCCGCTCTATTATCATTCTGTGGTCTTCTGTGACCCGTGTGGAAACAGGGACGATCCTCCATGACCCGTTCTGAAGAGTGCTTTAATGGGGCATGGTACTGATGATGATGATGGGCAGGAGGGAGGCGAGGCGTCATCTTTTTCAACACCCACTCTTATGACAGTGACGTGGCCTTACTGATACAGCGACGCCACAATTTTGGTGGCATGCGCCATCTATTTATTTCTCACGAAATAACAAGTGCCACCGCTGCATGCAACGGTCAACTTGGTTATTATGCACATTGCAGACCACGCCACCAACTTGCAGTTGCGAATATCCTCTTTTCTCCCAAGGCCAAGCTTGTTAAACGTGGCATCGTTTGCAGTCGGGTCACCTGGCTCCCCAATGAACTCGTCATTCGCAGCTCCTTCTACTACCGGTGTGCAGCGCAGCGTACGTAAGCTTTCCACCGTCACTAGCCGGTGGCTAAACTCTGGCAGCCACGTCCGTAGGAGGCTTGCCTCTTGAAGGAGCCATGAAGACAAAATACAAGTTTGGTTCATTAGAAAGGCTGATTTGTCCTCATAAAAATGATACCGATGTCATCGCAAACTTCCAAAAAGTAACGGAGATAATAAAGAAAACGCGTGGAGCTGTGACGACTCGCTAGCCAGTTTCCAGCAACTTTTCAATGACGTCACAGAATCTTGTTCGGGCGATTGACGGCGGCCGAACTAATCAATCGCCAGGACACTGGACGATTGTAGTGGGGCCGCTAGTTCCGTTTGATCGAATCACTTGAATGCTAACGTGCACCTAACCCACTGAAAATTATGTTTTTAGTGCTGTCCCATATGACGTCACTCGCGCCGATAACACGTCACTGTGGCGCGAAATTTGAAAGTTCTTAAGTATTTCTTGCGTTTTTATCGGTTAAAAAACGTCTTTCGTGGCCGGAATGGAGCTGAGTGAGGTACTGAAGCCTAACTATTTGAAGTTAAACAAAGTTGTCTTTCCTCTTCACGGACCCTTTAAGGCTCCAGCCCGGCTGTTGTCATTGTCAGTGACAAGGCGTGTTCCTCATCACAACTGACGTCAGCTCGGGGACCATCTAACGTCGGCCATTCTTCCATTCGTCATCAACCCGCTTATTTCGCGCCTCGGGCTCATCCTAAATCACGGTGGTGCAGCGGCAGCAGCTGCCGAGAGATCTTTTCATCATGAAATACCCCTCTCCCCTCCCCTCCCCGGCCCATGGCAGCTCAGCTGTGGTCTTGCTTGTCTATCAAGTATGCTGCCCTTTGGCTACAACCACATCATAACTAGGCAGAACAAATATAGGCCGTATTCTGAGTCCCTCCTCCACTACATTTGCTCCCTTTACTCGGCTAAGGGGAGGATTCCGCAATGCTTATGCATGGGCAAATTGGTTTCAAGGATCTCCTGAACCCCGGGGGCTCGAGTGGAGGAAGGACTCAGAATACCAGAGTATACCTCGTTCCATGTTACGCTGAACGGCAAGTTCCACGGGTTACTGCAGGACCCTAGCCTCTGGTAGAAGTCACCTGCATGATGATGCTTTGTCGCCTGCAGGACGATACGGCATCTTAACGATGATTACCAAAATGTGCGTTGTCTGAGGAATAAATCAGCTCACTTCTCTTTCTCTGCAGCTTCGTCCACATTTAACGCAGCTATGCTCACTGAAACTTGCCTGTCCTCAGTGCTACACTGTAATAGTTATTTTACAAAGAATCACGTTATTGTTCATGGTGGCCATGAAAGGTCCGCTTTCGAAAATTGCGATGGGGGTGAGTGCTCATTGCTGTGGGCAATTCGATGAATTTTCGTAGTCGCTCCGACATTTCACCCGCTCAAGAAACAATATGCGTGTAAGCTCGCAGTGGCAGCAAAACGAGTGTTTTTATTTCCCCATTTTAGGTACCACCATGCGTAAACCAGGCTTAATTCCAAAACGTGTTGCATCAGAGAAGATTTTGTCAATGCTTACCAGACACTAAATATCTAACCACTGGGGGCCTGAATGTTCCCGGTGTAAACTGAGATGATGGCACTGTCAGTCAGTATCACCTCTACGTGGCCAGAAAAGGTTATTTTGTGTTAGTCTTCCTTTCTTTCAGTGGTATAAAACGGACAAATGCGTGCGAAAACCTCTGTGGTATTGTTTCGAACGTTTTCTTTTCTAACCTAGTCGGCCTTACTATCTCCTTATCGGGTATCTTACTGGTTTACCCTCCACGTTTCTAGGTGTCGCAGCAATTGAGGTGCTCCTGCCTTTCCGCCCTTCTGACGTACAATAGCGCGCTTTTTATAACCACTTGTATAACACTGAACCGGTATTTTACAATGAAACCTTCTAATCTCCACAAACACGGTGAGAGGCTTTGCACAGTCACTAGGCTTATACCGACAAAGTCTGGCAAGAAATTGAAATTTCCATATTCATAAGCGCAGAAGTACGAAAGGCTCTGAAATGTAATGGCTGTACCCACAAACAAACTTCAAGCACAAAATTCAGAGCCGGAGACACGAGTTAAAGTATTACCGAGCCCTGTGTAAAGATATGAATGTTTGCTATTCGACTAACTACATAGCTAAGGTA
Organism: Haemaphysalis longicornis; assembly: GCA_013339765.2. Classification (NCBI taxonomy): domain Eukaryota; kingdom Metazoa; phylum Arthropoda; class Arachnida; order Ixodida; family Ixodidae; genus Haemaphysalis; species Haemaphysalis longicornis. The sequence continues at coordinate 69,136 of JABSTR010002856.1, read as the reverse complement.
GACGTCAGCGCTGCTGGCAGCACGTTCGCTCTCAATGCGATGAAAAAACGGAAAAATTTGAGCCTCTTAGACAGCGATGGCAACGCCATTTTAGAAGTTGCTGATGCCTTTGGGGAGCACTTAAGCTCCGTATTTCTAAAGGGCGAAGTCAGGCCCTCCTGAAAGTCCTTTGCTGCGCCATCTGACTGCGTTCTCTGAATTAGTGATGACGACGTTCCTAAAGCTCTGAAACTGCACTTTCCTTGCAACCCTGACTTTTTTGCACCTGAAATATTAAAAGACTCCGGGGAGTAATTTATTTCTATTGTAAGCATCGGCTGTATTTATCGTTCAATACGATCTGTCACTTTACCGTATGCATGAAAGGTAGCACCCATTGTTTCGGTCTTTAAGTTGATACTGGTAATATACCAACCTCTTTCGCTTCTTTGAGCAGCGTTTGTTTTTTTACCCCGTTGTACGCGATATTTTCTCTTCCAATCTTAAATACGCACTGCTTTCAAAGCAGCATGTGGTTTTGCCCAGCCCATTTTATAATACTGTTTTTTTTTTTTTTTTTCACGGAACCAGCAAAAGAAGGGCTTACGGCAATGAAGCACTGTGTACTTTGAATTCAGTAAGACTTACGAGGACGTCTGTCACGATGCTAATTAGGAAACTGTCCCTCCTGAAAATCTACAATTCTTCTCATGACCTTACAATGGGTTACTTGCGTGGACGGACCTGCGGCGCTAATATTAGCGGCCAGCAAATCTATCGATATTTTGCGGCAAGCCGTGTGCCGCAGGGGTCTGCTCTAGACCCCATTTTTGTTGTTGTTGTTGCTGTTGTCGTTGTTGTCACCGTCATCGTCGTCGTTTTGTTGTCGTTTTGTTGTTGTTGTCATTGTTGTCGTTGTCGTTGTCGTTATTGTTGTCATTGTTGTTGTCATTGTCATTGTCGTTGTCGCTGTCGTTGTTGTCGTTGTTGTTGTTGTTTTTGCCGTTGTTGTTGTTTCTTCAGATATAATGCATTCTTCTTTTGAACCTTACGCCGATGACATCCAGATTTTCAAAGAAGTTCTTGTCATAGCGATTGTGAGGATTCGCAAAGAGGCATCGATGCATTTCGTCACGGGGACAAATCGCACGCACTAATTGTAAACGCGGCGAACACCAAAGTATAGTCACGCAAGCGTAACACTACAGAATTCGTTTTAGTACCGAGTTCAAGATGTTAGTTTACCTGCATTCTGGCAACCACTGATCTTGGCGTGTTCTTTGTCGACAAGCTTACCTCCGCCCCGCATGCCAGGTCTTTCAAACAGCGAGCTCTTGTTCACATGGGCATGGTCTGCAAGGTGTTAAAAGAATACCGGAGCTCTCCTTCCTGACACTGAACTTAACTGTACCTCGTCCCATTCTTTATTACGTCTCGGCTGTTTGCAATGTCAATTTGAAATCTAACAGTGCGGCTATCAATTAAGTGAAAAAAGTTCAAGAAGATTCCTCCGCGGGTGTCTCAGGGATCCCCCTGGGAGATTGTTTGTCTCATTTGATAACACAGCTCTGGATGATACGGCTACTATACGTTTGTCTTTAATAGATTTAACTCATGTCAAGGCATCATAGGCCAAAGCTAATGAGGCGCATGGGCAAGTAGAGTTAAGCCAAACAGAGGAACGACCGCAGGCACCCAAACCACTGAGCGGTCAGACATAACCCTTTGCAGCAGCTATATGAGCCGCGCTGCATAGTCCACGCCACCAAATGAGTTTGTTTTTCTTTTAAATGCTCAAGCATTTCTGTGTGGGACGCAACAAGGACACTTCTCTGTCCGTCTGTAAAGCTAGATGCGTCAGAGTCCCGCCGCATACAAAAAAAAATCTTTAAATAAAAAAACCTGACCGCGTATCTGCTTGCTTCACTGCAAATGTCGTCGAAAGACGACAGTCGTCTGCCGCCTTTGCCACGTGACCCGTTCTCCGCTCTCTCTCTGCTACCACCCCTCACGCCCTTTCCCTCATCCCCTTGCTCCTCTCGTTATGAATTGAACGGAGGTTTGTTCAATGCAATTCAAATTCCCCGCCCTAGCGCTGCTTACGCGCCATCTGCTGGGACAGCGCGCATCTTTTTTTTTCTTTATCTTTTGTTTCTTGTTCTGCCTGGAACAGCACGAGTGGGAGCTCTGTTCTTTTCACGCTTGCTCTTATCTCGCACGAGCTGAGGCATTTGTGCCCATTTTTAACTTTTGGGTGCGTTGTATTTTTTTTAAATTGCGATAGTATGCCCGTTGGCATAAATACTATGCTACATAAATACTATTCTGGCCGCTTGCAATGAAGGGCTCGTCCACAGCAAATGTTCTGTGTCCGCATCTTCGGCAGGAGCCGTGCAAAAGGGGCAGGCAGTTCTGGTCGAGCGGGGCATGGTAGCGTGGTGGCCACTCCTGGGTAACAGCATTTGTTAAACGACCACTGCCTTTACTGACACTAGGTACCCCAGGACAGTTTTTCCAAAGGAAAGAAGATCTTCGTCCCGCTGCACGAGCTCTACCTCCACCGTGTGGAACGGACCTCCCTAGCAGACTCGCTCGCTGGGAGGAGGTTTTGCTGCGAAGACTTCGTGTTGGTGTGCGTTGTATTTTGTTTTTCACTTGGTGTCGTAAAAACCGCTTCTGGTCAAGAGGTCCAATGAGTCAAGACGTCCAGCGAGACAAGAGGTCCAATAGTCACGTGACAGCCGAGTCGAGAGGTGCAATGAGTCAAAAGGTCCAATTTGGGTCCAGAGGTACAACGCGTCAAGAGGTCCAACGCGTCGAAAGGTACAACGCGTCAAGAGGTCCAACGCCTTAAAAGGTCCAACGAGCATTGCTTTCTTTTTGTCTTCTCCATTTATAATTTCCCCTCAGCCGTTCTTAACACATCAACCCCTTCAGCTCATTTTATGAAATGGCTGGATCCAACCCAACGCATATTCCCAACTAAAAGAATGCGGGGCTATGGGTTAAGTACTAACAGTACACCTGAAATGTACCTGATGTTTCCTCTGCGCTAAATTATGGGGATAGTATGACTTGCCCCAGCAGCTTTAGTAGTCTGAAACGGTTCAGCCCATGTAAACTTATTTCTGGCGAATTATTTAAAATTTTGGCAGGAGGGTTGAATCGAGGGGAAGACAATATTTAAATTGTTTTTGTGTTTCTAGCTGTAAGTGTCCATGACTGCTAGCTTTCGGGCTCTGTTAGTTTTGTAGCAAAGGGCGCTGCGCTTGTTCCATTGTTTCTGGTTGTCACTTTGTATCATTGATACCTGGACTCTTCAACAATAAATTTATCTTTTCAGACAACATGTAGCAATATACGTAGTTGTATTGTTACGCAATAGTATTCCTCTTACGGCACATAGCTAACGTGATTGTGCTGACCATTGTCACTGTCTTTCTATACCTGTAGGCATTGTACATGAATGTTATGTGCCCTGTGTTTGTAGTGCAAGGTTCTCTGTGCATTGTCAAATAAACTTTTTAAAGAAAGACAGACAGACAGAAAGGCAGACAAAAACTGCTTAAATTAAGTAGCCCAAAAAAAAAGACTATCGTCTTCAAAAACCCTATATTTCCTATTTTCATGCAAGACCAGTATATCGCCCCTAAAATGTTTTGCACGCAACGAGCTTCGTATGGTAGTGAAGCTGACTACCAAGAACAAGACCAAGAACAACATGAACAAGAACAAGAGCAAAACAAAACAAAAACAAAACAAGAAGCTTTTTTTTTTACTACAAGCTTACGTCCTGGGCCCAGCCCATAGTACACACATTACCCTACGTGCTTTACGCTAACCACATCCCTGCCAACCACGTGCCGCAAACCACATCCCGGAAGAGAGACTTTCACAATCCTGACCCCTTTATTTAGCTGTATATTTCGCTCTTTGGCACCTTTAGGATACGCATGCGTTGTGTGGAACGGCAAATTCAATGCAATGCAGAGCTCATCAAACAGAATACGTTCCTGGTAAAACCACTGCGAAATGACGAGATGTTTCCGGAATCGATTTTCCAGCTATCTTGTAATTGGCCCGTTACACTGACGACGCGCATGTGTGGCTTTCTATTTCGGCAGAAACTTAATTTTTTTTTATTTATTTCGCATTTTTGCCATGCGGCATATCAAGAAAAGATAAGACATTAGGTAGAAGAGAGAGAAGGGGACTTATACTTAGTCTCATTGATTGCGCTGACCTGTTAAGGGCTGTCGAGTTAAGAACCCCAACAGGCAAAACCAGGGTATACACTGTAGGCCCTTCCACGCCGCCACGGCGTTAATGAAAATCCGCCAGCTCGCATTCAACTGCTCTACAATAACTTTTTCAGAAAGCGTCGACATATTCCGTCGTCGATTTTCAAGATATTGCTGGAAACTGCGCTTCTTGGCGGGCAAGTTATCGTTTGCAGGTCCAATTGCCTTTTGTTGACATACGTCCATTTATAATTCTGTTGTTTAAATGCACTATCAGCATTACATTTCTGTATGTATGTAGGCGTATCTATTCCGTATTTGTTTCACGTATTAACACAAGCTTATCACCTCCATGTGACCATGGTTGTCATTTCTGGGTTGATATCTTCACTACCTATGTGTAGGCTTTCCATGCAGTATTTTTTTTTTTTTTTGCTTACACATGCACAATCTGCTTTCCGTATACTAATTCCCGTCGAATAACAGTTCGGCCCTGTTAGCTCTACTCCCGCATTCGTTAATACGTCGAACATTTGTGCGTTTGTTTGTGTTCTTTTGTTTCTGAACTGGGAAGCCTTCTCTTCTCTTTGCTTTCTCTGCGGAAGTACGCCAGTACCAAACCACCCCGTGGTTACTAAACGCTATATTAAGGATTGATGGAATTATTCATTCATTAATTTACTCATTGACTGACTGTCTGACTGATTGATTGATTGATTGATTGATTGATTGATTGATTGATTGATTGATTGATTGATTGATTGATTGATTGATTGATTGATTGATTGATTGATTGTTTAACGCGCCGACGCAACGCTGCAAGCGATCAGGCGCCGTAGTGGAGGGCTTCGGATTAATTTTGACCACCTGGGGATGTTTAACTTGCGCCGAAATCTCGTACACACGGGCTTTTTTGCTTGTCACCTCCATCAAAAAAGCGGCCGCCGCAGCCGGGAATCGAACCCGCGTCCTCGTGCTCAGCAGCGCAACGCCTTAGCCACTGAGCTACCGCGGCGGGCACTGTGACGAAATGTACGAGCCAATAGTAATGATGAGCTGTGGTCTTTTTGTATAATCGTGAACCACAACTGACACTGTCTCTCATATCTACTGTCTAGAAACGCTTCCCCTGAACTAAGGCTCCGTTTATGGAGTCGCACTGCTCACGCGCCTCAAACGCAAAAGACTGAAGGCATGCATAAAACGGGTTATGGTCAGGTATGGTTTGTCCCCAGGCGGACAATTCCCGATGTATATCCGTGGCCTGAAAGCGGGAAAGCGTCCGAGATATGTCGACACGCCTGAAAATATTCTAGAGCACAGCACGCGGATTCCCTGCTGGGCCGTCTCGCGCGTGCGGTGATACGCATTCATAAATGCGAAATAGATGGAATGCGGAAGCGAGACCGCTCAAACGTGTTCGTTTATATGCACTGTCGAGAACTAAATTTATTTCTGTTGAGTTTCCTTGGAATAAACCGGGAGGAAAGACATCCCGGAAGTCTCCCTTACGCGTAAACCAAGCACGCACACGGGCCCGGTTTGTGCACATCTCGGTCTACGCACGTCGCGTGCTCCTATTTCCCACAGCGGCACCCCTCGCACACTAGAAAACCAATCATCACGTTACTACTGCTCCTAATCCCAAGACTCGCCTATATACAGAACGCTTTAGAAGTAGAAAATGCGCTATTTCAAGCCGGCTACTGTGGTATGGAAGTTTACGATTAAAACTTAATTTGCTGTGCTTATGCCTTCTAGGAGCATGCTGAGGGAGGCAGAGGCACTGAATACGCTGGTCGCTAACCAATGAAACCGCTTTTGTGGTTTTCAAAGATCACGTTGGAAGCAAGGTATTCAGCTCTGCGTGATGTAATAGATGTAGGGAACAAATACTATGAGCTGTTATTATTGTTAATATTAGATCCTGCAAGGAGATGAGCCGGCCTGCTAAGGCGACTGCGAACCTTTTTCATTCCACTCCTTTATTTTCCCTTATTTCTAAGTGGGTACCCTTTTAAAACGTCATCATCATCATATTTGTATTACAAGCTAATCAATGTTGGCATGCTTTGTTGTTTCTTTATTGCATCAAAAGCAGGAGGGAGCTATACACAGAACGGCTGAGGGAGATGCATAAACAAATAGAGAGAAAAAAAGTGGGAACATAAGTGACCAGACGCAGGTCATGTACTAAAGAACACAGTAGCTATTTTGTTGGTTTGCTATTGTTCGTATTGTCTTGCAAATTACATTCAGTGTAAGTTAACTTAGGTGCACACTCGACAGTTGACGGAGTGCGAGACTGTTCTTTTTTTTTTCTTCTCCTTCGCTCAACCACCTCGACCACTGGAGCTCTGTCGCACTCGCCAACACGGCCACTCCGGGGCGCGATTTGCAGCGCCTGACTTTCGGTGCAGTCGGCCAGCAGCCTGCGACGACGCTGGGCTCGATGAGGCGGAAATTTCTCAGGTGGCGCTGCGATCTGAGCCGCGGTCACGACCGTGGCAGCGGTCGATAGCGGAACCGGCGAGGGCAGCACGGCCGGCTGATTTAGCGCGCCTCGCAAAGGCCAAGCGTGCACCAGGAGGCGAGAGCAGCACGCGGCTCGGACACGTTGCGAAAGAGAGTTACGGATCAACTCTACAACTACTCGAGGGCGAAATTTAAGAAGCTTCAATTACGACAGGAGCTTCGTTAAGTTACTGGAACGATACACATTTTTTTTTTTTTCAGAAACTCGTAACTGGGATTTGTCTGATGATGCGTAAGAGCAACTAGAAACGACCGAGCTCTTTTAAATACGACTTCATTAATATGATCATTGCTTTGCTGTGGAGCCATATTTTATGGGCAATATAAGAAGTGGATCCAAATACGCGAAGGCCATGAGGCATTTTGATCACCGATATAAAAAGTCCAAGTCTCTGTAAACTTGGCCTCGCCGCTGTACGTAGATGCATTGCTTGGAGCAAATCTTTTCAAAGGCAACTTGAGCGGCCTGGTGAGAATGTGAAGGCCTTCGGAGCCTTCTTATGCAATGACATGGTGACACTGGCAGTTATGCGACGCACCGATTATTGCGTGGTGTCGCCGAAGAAAGCTTATGCACTAAAAGTAGCGCAGTACATTTGCGACATGCAGTATTTTACATTAAGGCCTTTCTTTTACATTATTTTACATTTACTTTTACATTACAGTATTTCACAATAATGCCTCGCATTTACATTTTCTTCTCTACATCAGAGAAGAAAAAACCCCGGGCCATCTCCACTAACGTGAAACCTGGGGAGGGGCGAAGCACGCAGTGTATAAGCGCATTCCTGGCGCAAGCTTGGCGTTTTTGCCAACGGAGATGAAACCGTTGGGAGGTACAGGTATACAGCTTTGCTGTAAAAGTCTCTTGTCTTTGAAGCACGAAGCGTTCTAGCGCGAGGCGTAAACGAGTGTCCTGGTGCTTTATCACCGTGACTACATGAGACGACGATTACGACGACGACGGCAGGAAACGCCAACAGCCCCAGCCCCTAAGGGGCTTCGCCTCTAAAAGTTGCTTCGAGAAACGTTTATTTTAATCAGGCCAGAGGCCTCATTTCAGATTCGACGACCGCCAAAAGCGGCGCTGGACATCTTGCCGTGCTTTCTGTTTACTTTCGATGTTTTCAGTTTGCTAATGAGAAGTATAAGAAATGCAAGGATGCCGCTTCCGAAGCGGCATCCTTTATTTTTCGGTAACGTTTTCAAGAGAATGACGACGCCCGCTTCCATCCAAACATCCTCATCCATACACATGATTCGTGGGTACCAAAAGCAAATGAGGACATGCCTTTCATGTTAAACGTATGCCGGTGCTCTTTTGGACAAAGAAACGCGGTGAAAAAGTTTGTCTCTCAGTAAAACTTCGCAGATACAAAACACTAAGTACGCGAAATGCCAGGTACTGCACCGAAACTTTACTCTGCATTTTTACACGGGACAAAGGTATTCCGCATCACTGCGGCGTCGAAGCCACGACATTAATTTCTGTAACTTAAGCATGTACCCCGCAGCTCCCTTGACACAGGCATGCTCTTCGATAATCCTTGTAAGAGGAACAAAAACAAAAAAGCCAACTTTGCTATGGGTTCCACGGAAGCTCAAGAGCACGGAGGAAACCGAACAGCCGTGTTTCTGAATACAAATAACGGTCATTCTTTTGCGACGGTACGCTCGCACGGCCGGGAACGCAATTAAAGCGGCGACGCGTTTCCTTCCCGGCCGACTCTCTCACGTGCTTTATTGTATCCTAATTTTGCCGTACGAGTGTGCCAGGCGCCAAAGAAATTGTCAGGGCTAACTGCTTAATGAGGAACGCCGGGCCCTCCTCTTCTCCGCCGGCCCCCGGGGGTCGTTTTAAAATTCCGCGCAAAGCAGCTGTTCTTTTGACAGCGCCGCGCAAGGACGTCTTCCCCGAATAAAGAATGTCGGTGCGAGGAAGCCGCCACAGTAAAATGCAGGGGTAAAGGGGGTGCAAGTGCGAAGCAGCATCGGCTCCCGGTCTGCAAATGGCGTCGAGAACGATAACAGCAACGCCTCATCTCCATATGCAAAACCCAAAGTGTAGACGCGAGAGATTCTTTTTTGTTGCTGTTGTTGTTCCGGCTTGTAGTTTACTTTTTGTGTCTTCTTGTTCTGGGCAGACGTGTCGGAGTGCATCGAGAATAAGCCGCAGTTCTTGCCATTCACTGAAGGATGTGAAAGCTTGCCACCCACCTCCCCTTGTCGTCCCTTTTTACATATTGAAACGGCGAAGAACTTGGCAAAGTGACACGAGACGAAAAAGAGCGGATAAAAGAAATGAGCAACCTTAAATCGCCGTTATGCATGGGGTCAAACGAATTTTCACGCCAAGAATACGAGGGCCACCGTTTCACGTTTAAAGGGCTGGTTTATCGTTTCATTTGAGCTGTTGACAGCCGTTTACTAGGCCATCCTACAGCGTGTTCCCCTTGAAGACTTATTCAAATGAAGATTTTATGGTATATTCGCTGAAGGCTCAATGAAGACGGTGAAATGTTTAACGCCCCCGATATTTAAACCCCTCGATAAATTCCACGTTTTGGGCTTGCAAAATCGCTTCTACTAATTGTTGATTGTGCCTATCAAATTCTTTCGTTAGGGAATACACAATAATAAAAGAAAACATCGCCAGGCTTATAAAATACAATCTTTCTGTATGCTGCTTAAAAATTAGGTTCCTTTTGGTGGTATCCCAATGACCCTCTGTCCGTCCGTCCGTCCGTCCGTCCGTCCGTCCGTCCGTCCGTCCGTCCGTCCGTCCGTCCGTCCGCCCGTCTGTCTGTCTGTCCGTCTGTCTGTCTGTCTGTCTGTCTGTCCGTCTGTCTGTCTGTCTGTCTGTCTGTCTGTCTGTCTGTCTGTCTGTCTGTCTGTCTGTCTGTGTGTTGTCTTGCTGGCTGGCTGGCTTATGCTACCTCCCAGCCCTAATTGCGAAAGCAGTATGCTCTGCAGTTCATTCGCTCAAAAAGCAAGCATTAAAGCACAGGTGCGGAGTTGGCAACAAGCTTTAACAATGCAGTCGTTAAATGTAGCCCAAAATGTCAGGTTGCACAGGTGTTCCCAAGAACTGGGTAAAAAGTTCATTGGAATACTGATGCGACACTGTCAACGCATGCTCCTGACGAGGTAGCCTATGCATAAGAATGATTGTCCAATTGCCGAGCGTGCATTAGTCCCCTCACCATTATGGTTAGCCTTTAGCATTTTTGCGTCTTTTTTCCCTTTTATACGACTTGATACAGACACGCATTCGCATTTTCAAGCGAAGGAAAACATTCAGAGGAAAGATACCTTGCTACTCGCCTATTTGCTACTTCTGTAATACCCATTCTCATAAAACCGGCGACGGAAGGCGCGACCAAAGCAGGTCACTCGTCTGGGAAATCACGCTGCGAAGCTTGTGTGTCAAGGTGACTGCATCCCGGCACACGTGAAGGTGGCCACTTTCGGCACGCAGTTCGACCTTCGTGCCGAAACCATTACAGCGCCACAATCCATGAAGATCGGCCATTCAGCAGCGTTTGTGGACGCGACGAATGTCCGGATCTCACGATTGCAAAGTTGACACCTAGGTGTCCTTAAACTGTTGCCAACTGCCAAGGCGCGCCACGATGCCTCTTCAAGACCTGCCCTCGCCTAAAAAGGGAACAGAAATTCTGAAGCAGATGGTAAAAGACCACTCGTCACATAAAGACGCATCTGCAAAAGTGCGAACGACGCCGACGATCGCGACGGCGTAGGTCATCGAGCGCTTTCGTGACAAAGGCCGTCCACGACATCACGGGAGGATCCCCCAGCGTCGCAGGCACTGCCTCCGCCCCCGCCCCAGTCGCTACCTCCACCTGCAACGCCACCCCCAGCGGAGCCAACAATCTGCTTGGCTACAGCTTCAACTGTGAAAGCCAACAAAACTGGGAAGTCGTCCCCATCGGCGGAGATGATTGATTGATTGGGGGTTTAACGCGCCGACGCAACGCAGGCGATGAGGCGCGCCGTAGTGGAGGGCTCCGGATTAATTTTGACCACCTGGGGATCTTTAACGGGCGCCTAAATCTCGTACACGCGGGTGTTTTTGCTTTTCGCCTCCATCTGAAAAGCGGCCACCGCGGCCGGGAATCGAACCCGCGACCTCGTGCTCAGCAGCGCAACGCCTTAGCCACTGAGCCACCGCGGCGGGTCCATCCGCGGAGGATTGGACCAGGCTGCCGTCTCTGTCACCTACGGAGCCCCGACGGGAGGATGCTAAGTCTCACCAGTCTTCGAATGCCTCTTCAAAGAAAGAAGATCTGCAAGTCATCGCAGTGCTCAGGGCGCTCATCAACGCCACTCGCAAGCTTCTTTATACTCTAAAGACGCCAACCGCCTCGTGCGCTATGGAAGTCCTGGACGCCCTGGATCCACTACTTGCTAGCCTCGAGTGAAAACATGGCCAAGGTGTCTTCATCAGTACGTCAGGAAATACGTGGAGCTTCCATTTTGCAGTGGAATGCCAGAAGCTTGAAACCTCGACTCTCTGATTTTCGCCAATTTGTGCGTACGAATCTCTTCCCGATTATTGTGATATGTGAACCAAACCTACCCACTCCCATTAGACTATCCGTCTATCAGAGCATCAAATCTTCAACCTGTGGGAACCGCAGCAAAATAGTGGTATTCATCCGCCGAGAATTCATCTATACAGTGCATTCATTACGGCCGCATGACACCAACCAATATGTGTGCCTCACTGTAAAGAACCACAAGCTCTCCTTCACCCTTCTCGGTGCGTACATTTCTCCATCAGCTAATATTGACGTCCAGAGATTGAAGTATGTCTTCAGAACAGCACCCGGCCCTTGGATCATCACCGGAGATTTCAATGCCCACCACCCACTCTGGGGAAGCTCCAAGATGAACCACAGGGGCCGAAGACTCGCATCGTTGGCATCTCAATATGGACTGTGCTTGCTAAATGATGACAGCCCTACGTTTCTCCGTGGCACATCATACGGGAGCTCTCTAGACCTTTCCTTGGCTTCAACTCGTTTGGCTGGCCGTCTACGCTGGTTCACTGATATTGAAACTCACGGCAGCGACCATATCCCCACATACATCAAGATTATGGGATTCCATCAGTCTTTCTCGCCCACTGTAACCGCTTATATTGACTGGCCTAAATTCCAATCCACGATGGAGGACGCCTGCCGAGATGGGCTTTCAACAAGCCTCGAGGTTGCTATCAGTAATGCAACCCAATCATCCAGGAGATATACCTCGTTATCTGCAAGAGTCACGGATTTTGATATCGAACTCGAACGCCTGCGAGCAATTCGACGGCGCGCCGAGCGACGGTACAGGCGTACAAAATCCGTGCACGACTTAAGGGCTGCCAGACGCACACAGAAGCAAATACAGCGACGCATCGCGCAGGTCCAGGCACACAGGTGGAAATCATTTTGTGAGTCTCTCGACCCTCGGAAGCCTCTGTCCTCTATATGGAGAACAGTGCGTGGACTGGCAATGCCTGTGCAGCAGCGATGCCCGTTCAAGGCATTGGCACTCCATGAAAACCGTAGGGAGTTGGAAGTTGCGGAGGATTTCTGCGTGAGGGTTGCTGCAACAACCGATAACGTTAGATCTGCGAGGAACAGCCAAGCTCCTCGTTCCCGTGAAGAACGTATGGATGTTCTCTTTTCAATGGAAGAATTAGAGGCATCCCTGGCATCCTGCAGGCGTCGTTCTTCACCGGGTCATGATGGAGTAACGTACTCCACCTTATGCCACCTAGGCCCTGGAGCTCGACAAGCGCTTCTGGACCTATTTAACCAGACATGGACAGATGGTGTCGTACCCCCACAGTGGAAAACAAGCCGTCTCGTTCCATTGCTAAAGCCTGGCAAAACTCCCCTTGATCTGGCATCGTACCGTCCTATTGCCCTGGCAAGCTGCCTTGGCAAAGTCATGAAAAGAATGATCCTCACGCGGCTACAGTGGTACCTCGAATACCACAATGCATATCCGGAGGCTATGGCCGGTTTTCGACGAGGGCGTTCTTCTATTGACTGTGTGGTAGATCTAGTCACGTTTGTACAGCAAGAAAAAAGCCGCAAACGGCTCTCAGCAGCCCTCTTTCTCGACGTCAAGGGGGCCTATGATAACGTGCTTCACGAGTCAGTACTAGACGCCCTTCAGCACTTTGGACTCGGTGGCAGAATTTACAAATGGATACACAGCTTCTTGTCCGAAAGATCATTTTTTGTAATTACAGAAGACGGCCCAACATCGCAGCACATCATCAACGTGGTGTTCCTCAAGGTGGGGTGCTAAGCCCGACCCTCTTCAACCTAGCGATAATCGGGCTTGTCCACGCTCTACCGAAGACTGTCCGTATATCCATTTACGCCGATGACATCTGCCTCTGGGCTTCGGCTGTTAATCGACCTCAGCTGCGAGCACGGCTTCAAAAAGCGGCCAATGTGACGAGGGCATAACTCCGAAAGCAAGGACTCAGTATTTCTAGTGAAAAGTGCGCGGTCGTTGCGTTTACCCGCAAACCCATGTCCCGATATCCCATAACCATCAATGGAAAGTCGATACCTTACTCCAGAAATCACAAATTTCTTGGCGTGGTCATCGACACATGTCATGGAGCGCACATGTGTCTTTCTTAAAGAAGAAACTCACTGCCATCGCCCACATTTTCAAATTTCTCGCTGGAAAGACGTGGGGCACATCGGTCAGAGGAATGCTGCAACTGTACCAGGCACTCTTCTTGGGAGTTTTGCGCTACAGCTTGCCAGCGATATCCGGTACATGCTCCTCTAACCTTCGGGTGATCCAAAGCATCCAAGCGCAGGCTCTCCGCACGTGTCTTGGTTTGCCGCGATGTGCTTCAACAGTGGGCACATTATACATTGCCCAAGACTATCCTACAGCAACTTATGTGACCACTGAGACGCTACGCCTACACATCAGGCTCCTCACGAGGCTACCAAGTCACCACCTTGCGCAGCTTCCTCAGAGTCGACCACGCTCTTCCTTTGCAGCCATTGTCGCAGCGCACAGGGCTGAGGTACCGTCAGACTACACGCCTGCGGTCACACCGTCCTCCCCGTTGTGGTTGTGGTGCCTGGCAACACCGGACATTCGTCTGCATGTTCCGGGCATTGGAAAAAAGGCCGACTTACCACCACTGGCTCTCAGACAGTTTTCTATGCAGTTACTGTACGAACAACACAATGACCGGAAGCATGTATACACAGACGGTTCTGTGACGTCCTCGAGTTCGGCAGGTGCGGTGGTTATACCATCAGAATCAACCAAGATTCGATTCCGTGTCGCCCATGTAACGAGCTCGACGGCTACTGAACTTGCAGCCATCCGTGAAGCACTTCAATACATCATGGAAGCTTCTCCCCAAAAATGGTCCATTTTTACCGACTCCAAAGGCGCCCTGCAAAGCTTCCGAGCAGCCCTGCGCTACGGTCCTTTGCACCAACTAGTGACAGAAATTCGGGAATTATTTCACCAGGCTGTCATAAAGGGCCATAACATGTATTTCAGTGGCTGCCAAGTCACTGTGGAATCACCGGCAATGTTTCGGCTGATGCAGCTGCCCGGACAGGCCATGACAGTGAAAGGACCATCTTGCTTCCGCTTGCAAGGACTGATGCCGCTAGGCTGCTTCGTCAGTTCGCGCGGAGGACCTCCATTACTCAATGGAATACACCGGGCTTTGTGCACCCGCGCCTCCACAACCAGGACCCTCTACTCCAGCGTCGTCTTCCGTGTGGTCTGACTCGATCACAGTCTACTTTACTTTGTAGGCTGTGGTTGGGAGTGGCCTTCACGAAAGCCTACTCCTTCCTCATCGGGATGGCCAGTAGTGCTCACTGCGACGCCTGCGAGGTTGAAGAGACAATCGACCATGTGCTTTGTTGTTGCCCCGAGTATTCATCGGAAAGACGCGTTTTGGCAGCCGAGCTCAGAAGATTGGACAATCAACAGTTCAAGCTAGAGACTATTCTAGGACAAAGACCCCTACAATCGACTTCGCAGAAGGCAACAAAAGCCCTTCTGCGTTTTATGAAGGACACAGGTTTAGCTGAGAGACTCTAGTGCCCACGAAGGGACTAAAGTGTGTGCGCGACCCCGCTCCTATCCCCCCTTTTTCGCCTGCCATCTCTTTTATCCCCTGAACACCCCTTCCCCAGTGCCGAGTAGCAATCCGGGCTCTCAGCCTGGATAACCTCTCGGCCTTTCCTTTCGCTTTTCTCCTCCCTCCTCCTTTGCTTGTAGAGGTAGAATGCTTTGCTTCAGAAGGGAAAATCGGAGCCATTCTATTGGCGATCTACCGAGTGGATTTACCGAATTAATGATTAGATAACATTACACATCCTCAAATGGACGTCAGTTGCATAGCATCAGACTGAGTTCTATCCGACAAATGTCACACAAGGTCGCATACCCTACTCCCTGCGGACCACGGCAACAAAACTCCACTCCCCTAAAAATACCCACAACGTCTTGTCATTCTGCGCATAGCAACGACGCATTTCCCCGTGGCAAACTGACATCTCAACACCAACGAATCGCAAACTCTCCGCAGAACGCTAACCCACACAAATATCCACAAATCGTGATGTCACAAAGATATTCGGTAGGATACGGCCGACATTAACTGAAAACTTCGCCAAATACAAGAAAGCGTCCATTCTGTTCTACGCAAGCTGGTAATATTCAAGGATACGCTCACGGGTGAACAACTCAAACATTACATACTCCACTAATATCGGCACATTTGAGGCCTGCCGCGACCAGCTTGTCACTCCAAGATTAGCGTAAGCGGAATCTCGGGCTCTGGATTTCATGTCCCCCTTTCGGGGTCTACCAACTCTTTAGTCCCTGTTTCCATGCTATCACAAAATCTTAGTGCACGAAATTCATTGCAAGATTGGAAGCTTGGGCGAGTTGGTAATACATTGCATTGCGGGAAGCACAAATTAACACGAGGACATAGAAGAGAACCACAACATATACAAGACGAAGCGCTACTATCAACTGAAATTTTATTTTGGAACTACACCACTTATATACAATATCATGGTGTTACTGAAGCACAAGGGACAATAGTCATAGAGCCTAAATATAGCCTAAAACTATACATTGTCACTAGAAAACACAAAGCCATTTCACGCCTGTAGTATATCTAGCCGATAGATATTGCAGTTCTTATGCAAAAGAACGGCAATATCTATAGGCTCGTATATTCCGTATTCATTAACTTACGAGGCTACCGTTTTCAGGCAATGTGCACAACCTGCGTTCACAATAATTGGTCGACGTTGTTATCACGCTGCGCGCGATTCCTGTATCACTTGTTTACCACGGTTTGACGTGTTTAACATTGTGAGTGTATTTCATTGACATTGTGCATAGTGTAATCTGCCAGGCTCGGACAAGAAGTTTGACCGAGTGTACTTGAGTAAGTGCATCACCACCATTATCATTTATTGTACCCTTAAGGGCCCCTTGCAGGGTATTCCATTAAGGGGGGGGGGGCAAGTACAAACATTCCACGGTAGGTGATGGTCGATGGTACAGGCAGCAACACAGAAAATGGCAGCAACACAACAAATATATATCATGTATACATAAAGGAACTGTAACTGTAAAAATAGAGAACAAGAGCTGAAATCGTTTGTGATTAACTGCTTGAAAAATGAGGGGTCGCGTTCGTTGACGATGGTTTCTGGTAGGTTAATCCTGTCTTGTATGACTGCATGTAAAAATGGTTTTGTTAAAAGTTTCTGTTGACCCATGTAGGCGCGTGCAAACTTAACGAGTTAAAGAGGCAACACGATGAACGGGCAGGAGGGAAGAAGACTGTACTGCGTTGTGAGGGAAATTATAATATTTTTTGGGTAAGACGCAGAGTCGAGAAACGGTTTCGGAGGATTGCGAGGGTGGGGAGGTTGAGAGATAGATTAATACTCGTAATACTTAACAGTGCATAACAGTAGTTCATTACAGCAATTACATCCTCACCAATTTCATGGGCGTGTTTGCATGGGCACTAGAAATTACTGTCACTGTCATTATGACAGCGCCATTCACAAAAAGACAGGGAAGGATGACGCAAATGGTAACCTCGGCTGCCATTTCCTTACAACAGCCGGCGGATACGTTCGCCGGCGTGTCAGTGACACATCGTAGGGGGCTCTTGACGAGTGGTGTAGGACCCTTGAATCCTGCATCCTATCGTACTCACCATATCCTAACTTATGGTGTCGTTTTAGGTCGCACAAAACGCCGCTTTCATCGTCGAAAAGAATATTCATGTAATGTGCGGAGAAATTCCCACAAAAACCAAGATTCCACTTGTTTAAGATATACTATGCTATGTTCCGCTCTGCTCAACAACAGAGATGAGGGGACTGCTGCTTAGTATGCGTATTTGTCTCAGTGTTTAGGGATGCACCGGGCACATTACCTTTCTGTATCCAATTGCAGGAAAGAAAAATACCGGTAAATATTTTGTGGTGAACCTAGTCAACCCTTTTGCTCAGTATCTATCTGCATGGCACACTAATGTAAATAAATTTGGAACAATTCAGTTGGTTATGAATATGATTTTGACAAGAATAATATGGCCACATAAGGTTTTTTGTAAGAGAAATGGTATTTTCAAGGTTTAGACAGTGCGAATTACAGGTCTAAGTGCAGAAAACTATTGTGCCGGACCTATTTTCTGCCGCGTCAATAGTATGGAACTGGCGGGAATTGGGTGCCTTCTTTCGCTGCCTGTCCTGGGTTCAATTTAAAGCGTTCGTAGCTTATAACATGCAAGCATCTAACCGTTAGGTAAAATGTCTTCTGTGACGGTGTTCGCGCTGTTTTGTTGTCGGAAAACAATTGCACGCCTGGGAGAGGAACCCAGAGTGATGGGTCATAATGCGAGCTGTCACAACTGCAGCTTAAAACTGGAGGTTACACAAGCGAATATTGGCATACTTCCACAGGTTCAACAGCGAGCGTGGTTCAGTGTTCCACCCGCATCAGCCGTGCGTTGCAGCGAGCTTTATGAGAGGAAATTTGGCTGGAAACGCGGAAAACGCTCGATAACCGTAAAGTACGGTGGTTATAGAACCACGATTTGCTTTGAGGAGAAACTATAGAAGAAATCCTAACCAAATCCAGGAGTTTGCTCTTTGATTTGATGTCCAAAACAGCCTATTCATTTATGCGAAGCCAGCCTCCAAAGCACTTACTTCAATGAGCCTCACTTCAAGTAATATCAGATGTACATTCAGTATACCCTCCCTACACAGCCAGATGTGAAGATACTGCAATGCACAATACTTTTCTTCGATTCATTTAACGCTATCCCGATGAATCAGTTACATAAATATCAAAATATATGGCTAGAATTGAAGTGTCAAAAGCTTTAACATTAGCCGTTGCCATTCCAATTCACGTTTCAGGTTTGTTTAAACCTTAATACCTAAGGTTTTACTAGCCCTGTCAGTTTTTTAACTCTCATGAACAACCTCTTCTGCACAGATCCCCATAATTTGAAAAAGATTTTTCTTTCCTGTCCCACTCACGTGCCCGCCCAAACTAAGGCCCCTGTCTGCTATCTATGGGGCAGCCCTAATTTTTTTAGTAGAATACACAGTAACGTGTGGCAATGACACATGGGCAATGACATACGTGTGCATGGGGTGCCCTTGCCCGCGGCCGAGCATAAAGGGTAACTGATGAACCTAACCAATGACGAGTTTCTCTGAAGCAGAGTTTTTAATTGCAGTTGAAGGAAAGAAGTGCCATTTGAAGTTATCCTTGAAACGTAAATGACAAATCAGCTAGCATCCACGCAGAATACATAGAGCGAGCACGGGAGCATCGGGAAGAAGTCAAGGAAACACCGATGTATGTTGGTGAAACGAAAGGAGGCAAACGACAGCGACAATTTAGCGCTCTTTGGGCCAATTTATAATGGGTGCTTGATACGGACATTAGCCTTTAATAGGGCAGGCATTCGCTGTTTGTCTTCTGCGATCGAATATTTATTTGGCCTATTTTTTCCAACGCGGGTGTCTATCGGCCGTGCGTATCTAAAACGCAAACTTACTGTGTGTTTCGTTTCCGCAAGCCGCATTGCTAGTGGGCCATAATCTATTATTGGTGTAATGTAGGCATGTTGGAATAGCCTGACGTCGAAAGTGATTTTTCACTTCGTACAGAACACAAAGAGAATATTTACCTTATTTAAATAACTTTGAAGCGAAGCGAAGAGTTTCGACTGGAAGCGAATGCCTGGGAAGCCACGTACAGGAGACAAAAATGTATAAAAGGAACGTCACAATCTTCTTGCAATCATCTTTGCTAGCTTTTTTATCGACCACATTTCGCCAGAAAAGTGGGACAAGTGTACACAAGTTTTTCATTTTCGAATTTATTGAGTAGAAAGTTGAAACCAAAGTCGGGAAACTACTTAAAAGCGCACGTGCAGCCTGTCTTCCTAGCGCAGATTTCTGTGCACAAACACCAACTGTTCCACATACTCCGGGAGAAGGTGTTCTCTTGTTCCTGTGGCAACGTTTTCTGTGGTAAAAGACTGCTTGTCACTATTCGCGTGGGTAGCTGGAACCGAGAGGTGGAGGCGAGCTACCTGGGACAGCGAGAAGATCACAGCTTTACCATAACGTTTCCACCTGAGACAAGGAGTCTCCTTACGAGGCTGAACAGGCGCATGGAGGTGCTCTTCTACTTACTCCTCCATCTGCTCAGTGGAAATTTTAAATGGAACAGGCTGACACTTTAGGCGAATATCGAGGGTGGTTAAAATGTCAGTAAATAGGCTCTTAAGGGGCATATTGCAAGCACGGTATGTCCCGTCACTCGCTCCTCTCTCGAACAACTCCCAGACGGCATTCGTCCTTGCTCGCGCATGTCCAGCCGTGTGCCCGATTGAGCAAACCGCGCTACCAAAGCGTCATTTGTGCGAAAGTTGAGCGTTAGTTGCGACATACACATTCGCCGAGCACGTTCGCAAGCGAAGAACAAAACACAAAACGCTCCGACAGCATGTGCATGGTTGCCTCACCGAACATCCACTGCCACTAAACTATCAGCTTCATTTATAATCTCCTGAGATAGCTTCAACATTACCGTATTCACTACTCTACGCAAGTTATTTCTTCTTTGAAATTTTCTTCGCTGCAAGACTGCCAGCACGTCCAAAAACGCGACTAATCTGAATGAAGACCTAACTTCAGTCGCTTTGCTGAGTATGTTGGCAATGTGTACACGCGCTTCCAAATGTGAATAAATCACAAGTAAAAACCAGGGCGAAACTATCCAAACATATTGTTTTTTTTTTCTTACAAATTTGAGGGCCGAGGTATGGTGGCATAGTCAGAGTCCCCTAGAATATGCATTATATTGACATAGCCGGACGTCGAAATACTGCGTAAATATTCGAAGTTTTCGAACATCCTATTCGATTCGAAGGTCGCTTCTACATTCGACAGTTTTGAATATTCACACAACCCTAGCGTTATGCGATTCCCAAAACTGGTTCCATCGTGCAACCATGCGGGACCTCCTACATATTCTTTAGTAATTGCTTTTGAACCAAAACATGAAAGGCTTCCAGACAAAATAAGGACCATATAACAGTCTCCATATGGGTTACGCACGAGTGCCGGTGCTTGTAAGGTACTTTCTGTTGATCTGCTGTCTACCTTTTTTTAGCTTTCGTGTTACTATCATTACCGCTTCGGCAGTTTCACCAGTGGCATCTTTGTTTACGGTGGTTATGACAAGCGGCATTTTCGAAATGGTTCAGCTTCTTCCGGAGGGGGTACTTTCTCGGTACTCTTCGCCCGCAACTAATGCCTTATGCGTCGCAAGCCATACGGGAGGAAATTGGATTTTTCAGCCCACACTGTGACGCCCCGTAGTCGCAGCGAAGCGCTGTATCATCGGCCACACTTTTTATTTATGAAAAATTGATGGTAAATTGTCGTTGCACACAAGTCTTCGCCAATAAGGAAAACCATATACTGGATTATTATTGACGTATACAAGCGGACACATTGCCGTCAATTGTCCCTACCACCTGCAGAAAGGGTTCAACGTAGTGCAGGAAAAAGAGCTTAACATATAGCAAGATGGTTATTATGTGAGTCCCAAAACCTTAATGGCAGTACTATTTATACAACAACAAACTTAAAACTGATCCTTGTCATTGATTTTTGCCTTTCACTTCAAATACTTTCTCAAGCACATTTCAATTTTTTTCCCAGGCTTCACATTCCTCCTTGGTTTTGTATATAGGTTTTGCATTACTGTCCTTGTCAACGTAACCTGCTCACGAAACCATCGAAGGTGCGATTTCTGAGGCAGCACAACCAGTCGCTTGCAACGTAAGCATAAGAAAATAGCCTTAAAACCACCTTTTTTATTGTCATCAAGCTTCGAGAAGGCAGGGGTCTCCAATGGAGTCCTCGACTGAGGGCCACACACCACATTACGATGCTGCCAAAAACGTTTATTCTCGATGTCCTCCTCCTCGAGGAAGCAGGAAGCTAGCAACCCGGTCAGTTTTAGGCAGCATGGTGAGTACGTCTTGAGGCTATCCGCCTCGATGGACGGAAAGCCTTAGTTAATCCCTGACTCTGCCGGTTATCAAACACGGGTAAAACCAAAACATGATGCCTGTTCCGTACTGAAAACGCAGTTTCAGCATGTGTCACATCTGTAGCGCAAAATTTGTTCGCACGCGTGAACATGCAGTGGTCTGTGAAATTTTTGATAGATTGCATTAGGGTCCGAAAATATTTTATTCAAGATCGATTGGTGAGACGGCTGTAAATCCAGGTATTATGCCTATGGGCAAAGGACGTCTAGCTTTCCTATGAGCAGAAATGAGACTACCCGTATTAGGGCTCTATCTCATTGGGTGAGGATACAAATAGCCCTCAAAAATGTTCGCCACGATGACTTCGAAACTTTATGTATCATCTTTCAGTGCTGCCCTACATACGAAGTTGATCAAAAGTTATCGGTTGGCGTCATATCAAGCTGAACATATGCCCGCCCAGACAAAATCTGAGCATATTCACACCCAATACCATCGAACCACATCAAAATCCACAGCTAGTGCTGAACAATGTAGGAAAAGAAACTACGTATTTTATCAGGTCACTGTCAACTTCTTGTCTTCCTGAAGAATAATTTTGTGCTTAAATGCCTCAGCTCGGCACGTTTTTGGTGCGTACTTTTAAATCGAAGCTGTGAGTAGTATTCGTACCACAGTTGCAATTATTATACATTGAACTCATATCACGAAGGACGTTTTGTCGGGAGAACGCTTTAAACGGAATGTGAGTTCCTGGGCGTACTGAAGGCAGGTATTTCTGTGGCTGAAGCGGTAAGCTGAAGCTGTTCTGAAGTGACCCTATAACCATCGACCGAAGCACAAATGGTTTTACGAAATGTCATGCTCTAAGTAGCCTTTTACTTCAAGGATCGACTACTGCTTTAAAAGCAAGCGAGCTCAAATACCAGGCTAGGTAACACAGAAAAAACCGCTCATCACTTGCCACCGTGACGTGGGAATGCTTCGAGTGTTATGTACATACGTCGGCGAAACTGAAAAAACTCACTCCAACTAAACCACAATCTGTTCCCTTCATGCTGTACTCAGCCAACGGAGATAAGAAAGGCGATCTCTACACAAAAGTCATTCGCGCGCAATCATTAACGAACTCAGTTGCAATTGTACTCACCTGTACTTAAAGTCATTGGCCGCGCGAGTACTAATACTGAATCTTTACTAACTCGTAATCAATCCATTTATTCTCACTTGCACGTATACTGAATCTGTGCTCACTCGTAATCAATTCATTTGTGATCACTTGTACTCATACTGAATCTGCTCTCACTTCAAGTTGTTCGTCATCTGTTCCTACGACTAATCGCACTCTGTCTGTACTCACCAGTGCTCAGCTGATCTGTTCTCCCTCGTAATCAATCTGTTCTAACGAGTAATCGCACTCAATCTGTTCCCACGAGTACTTATACTCAATCGGTAATCACGAATACTACACTCATCCGAGCTCACTTTTACTCACGAGTGGTTGTACTCTACCGGTACTCAACTCATCTGCACTCACTTGTACTCGTACTCTGTACTTTGTCGCACTCACTTGCATTCACGTGTACTTATTCTGTGCTCATATTTGCTTGTATTCAAAACTGTTTGGAATAATTAGTTACAGCAATCAACCACTTGCAATTCTGCGCTAAATTGCGTCAATCGGCTGGAATAAGTAACAACAGGGCAGAGACTGTTTATTGTGCACACTGTGGAAGACGGGTGGAAAATCAGATATTAAAAAGTATAATAAAAAGGGCGCGCACCAGAATATTACAAGCTACTCCAGCATCATTTTGCATCATGTTGCTTATTACAGAGTACAAATGCAACGCTTGCAACAATGAGTGGCCGCTGTTTTGCTAACCTAACGATGTTCTGTCAACCTTGTACTCCTGTCGACATTGTAATTCTACTGAACGGTACTTCAATAAAATGAGAGAAGTTCATAAATTCCAACAGGCCGGTAATTCATCAGCCTAAAGACTGACCTCAAAACTCCTTACTCGCCACAAATGTCACCGAAAAACAAGAGCCTTCTTGGGCCCCTGCGACATAACTGCTTTTTTCTCCCCCCGCCTACCGCTCACGCTGCTCCTCTCCTGTTTCGGGCCTGCCGTGATGAAGGCAATGGAGGATTGCTGAATTCAATTCAATTTTTCTCATTTTTACACTGCTTACGCGTTACCTCGTTGGACCATTTGTCACTGTTTGGCTTGGCGCCCCAGCCAGGAGCTCCAGGTTTGAGCGAGAGTATTTTTTATTGGGGTTGAAATGTGGCTTTAATGTGCTTCTTATTATTTGTGATTGCCGACATTTCATCACGTCTATTTTTTATTATGGGAATAATGAAAATATGCCTTTCGTGCTTATGTTTCGCTTCAAAGTTCCCTGACGTTTTATTTTTGCTGACCAATTATGTTAGGTATGAAGTATGGTACCAGGTTTCTCAGCTTCGCAATGTTTTCCCTATATGAAGCTCTCTTTGAATAGGTTTGTTTTTAACTTTTGGCCAATGAGTTGAATCTCAGGACCGCTATAGCTGTAGAGTTGCACAGAGTGTACATCAAGCTAATTAGCGGTGGCACGTGTATATCCACTCTCCAGCTAGACCTGATATAAGGTTACGATAATTACTTCTTTTTATGACATACACAAAGGCAGGCCCTATGTTTCCCGCTTAAATAACCAGAGAAAGAGTGTCGTCTTTAAAACTAGCTCTAAGAAGACCCGCAGCCACTTTCTGCGTGCTGTGAACATTGCGGAACCATCTCCATCGCCTTCACCACCAGCAGCCAATAAGATGAAAACACGATGACCAAAATATTTGAGCACACCGGTAGCCAAAACGGAAAGCTCCGCGGCGAGGAAGGAGAAAGTAACTTTATTTTCACAAGGATCCCCTAGTCTGGATCTCCCGGGATAGCCGACATGGCTTTCTCCGCGCGTTCAGTCAGTGTCCTTTTGCACTTCGGCGCTAGAGTCGGCCTTGGAAGTATCTTGGAAATATCTTGGAAGTGATAAAAGCTGCGTTAGGCGACGGACATCAGCTTCCGAAGACCCCGGTGCCTGTTCGTAATTCTTCGGAGCATGTGTATCACATGATTTATTTAAACTAAGAGTTTCCGAACTGAATGGTTGGCTTTTCAGTTGTTTTGCAGTGTTAATCCGAGTACTTTGATGTCCGAACGCTGTAGTAAGGCTCTGCCTTGCAGCTGCACCTTCAGTTAGACTTGTTGTTCGCTCTAGTGTGTAGTCATTATGAGAAGCTCTGATTTTTCTGCAGAACAGGCGAGGCCACCGCTGCTAGCGTAGCGCTCTACCTTTTCGGCTGGTTGCTGAAGTGCTTCTTCGACTTCTGCTGGGGAGCCTTTCGTTGTCGTTATGGTGATATCATCGGCATATTTTGCATGCTTAATACCACCGATGCGCTTAAGTTGTGCTGGTAGGTTCTTCATCGCGATATTAAAAAGGAGTGCTCTAGTTTTTGACTTCTTCCGTCTCATCTCGGCGCTGTTTTTATAGTGAATAATGTGTACCCAACTAGCCCAGCGTCAAGCCTTAGTAAGTTAAAAAGGGGGGCGATATTATGAAATCCTGAGGTGTGCCACGGTTGGAGGCTTTCTTTGAAAGGGACTCCATTCGCTCCACGTGAGTGTTCTCATTAAGTCACGCAGAAAGCTCCGCACATATTCTTAGGTTTTTGAGCCAGAGTTTGCTTCTTGCAAGTTGGCCAGTAATAGGTCATGCGAGACACTATAAAATGCCCTCGAGAGGTCTAAGGCGAGTACCGCTCGGATTTGAGTATTGCTCGGGGGTCGTCGAATATATCCTCCTTAAGTTGGAAAACGCAGTCCTGTGCCGGGATCCTCTCTGTGTAGCCAATCAGCGTGTGCGGAAGCGCGTTCATGTCGTGGAGGTACATGGTGAGCCTGAATAATATTACCTTTTCCACGGTGTTGCTCAATAAGGACGTAATTTTATGGGCCTTAAATAGTGAATATCGAGTTTTTTAGATGCGAAGCATCTCTTGCTCGAGGGGATATCCCGCGTCCGTGCCCCGTCCGCAGCGCCTCTAATAATGATTTTAGCAGGATGCCCGTAGGAATTGGGCAACCAAATAATCCATCACGAGATAGCTTCTCGTTCACCCACCGTCGTCATCTTTCCGTAGGGGAACCGCTGAAGAAGAAGGCGAAGAACACAAAGCTGCGAAGAGGAGCGCGTGTACGTTGCTCTCAGCCAGTGCACCAACGTCAAGAATCTTTACCTCACCAACGCTGACGGAGACGACCGATTCTACCACAGAGACTACAACATCGACAAGAGCTTGATGGACGAGTTTCGGCGCCTCGAGAACCACCGCCAACTCATCGTAACACAACAGTACTTGTGTGCCTTTGCCACCGGTGTGGACCCGGACGCAGAATTCTCTCTGGCGCTATTACACACCAGATCACTCAACATAACCGCAACACAATGAAACCACACGGAACCCCCATGGTGCTTTGCATCCTCATCAGGGTTCTCCACGGGAAGATGGTGTATTTTTTCCTGGTTTAGGTATTATCATGACCCAAGCCGTCTTCCGTGCGATCGGGATCTCCCTTTGTTCCGAGACTTGATTCACGAAGGCTGAAAGGCGGGCATAGTCCTCATCCGAGAGATTTCTGGTGAGCTTGTACTGTATTCTGTCCGGTCCAGGTGTCGTGTTGCGTTTCATGCACTCCAGGGGAGCCTGCATTTTCTCGATGGTAAAAGAGCCATTCAAGTATTAAGATCGTCTGCGTCTCCTCCATAGTCTCGGTATTCCGGGTCATTTTTGGGAGGTAGGCACATGCTGTGTCGTTCCTCCAGTGCCTGCAATGGATATTTGTTTTGTCTGTGTAGCAGGCGGCTTGTGTCCTTAGCTTTGTCTGTTGTGGACTGGGTTGGCTGTGTGAGGCTGTGTAATAGTTCCCACGTACGTTTGGCGCTCAGGTTGCCTTTGAGCTTCTCACACAGGTAATGCCAGTGGGTATATGTAAGCGCCTCTCCATATCCTGCGCTTCTTTGGAGATACGGGCATTCCTGAGATTGAGTCTTTTTTGTGTTTTTTTGCACCTTGCAAGTTTATGCCGCGCATATATATAGAAGATGGGCATCTACATCGGGCTACTGTTCTTTGGCTTGGACTTCTGTGGAATGTTTGTTCATTCGCACTTGCAGTTGTCCTACCCACTGGTCCCAGATCCTCAAGGGGTGTTTCCTGATTCTAGCTGTGCCGAAATGTGTATCATTTGTGAGACGGAGGGACGTTCTCTCTGGCTTGAGTCCTCGAATGCTTAAGTGAGTCCGGATACTGACGTGATCACTCGTTAGTGTCTCCCGTGTATTCGTCCAGTTACACTTGCAGGCTCCCAAGTACAGCGTTAAGTCTGGGTTGGTATCTCGTTCGACTGAGTTGCCTTCCCTGGTAAATTTGTTGGCATTGTTGAGGCTCTTATAGCCGGAGTTGCAGCTAAGCATTTCCAATTTTCTTACCTTGGCGGTAGTTTTCTTATACCCCCATGCAGGGTGTTGTGCATTAAAGTCCCCAGCTATAATGCTGACGGCACCCTTATGCGTAGTCTGCAAAAAGTTGTTTGAAGTCCGCGTTGTAGGCTCTCGGTGGGCTGTACACATTCGCAACGTACAGTTCACACCCCTTTTTGCCCGTGCGCATTTGCTGCAGAAGTACTTTGATTGGAATGGCACTGAAGGGCTGTTCATCGAATTCGGTAATTTTCAGCGCAGTTAGGGCTCTGCTGACCCGGGTTGCAACGCTCATTACCATTCCTTGGGTTGTTGGTGGCTCGTATTTATAATAACCTGCTGTCTTTGGTGGACCAATTGTCTCCTGTAATATTATTATGTCTGGTTTTCGCTTTATTGCTTCTGTGTATCTTGTTGGGAGGCCTTTCTTGCTCCTGAAACGCCTGCAGTTCTATTGCCAAATCAGTGCTTCCTAGTTTGTTGGATTGTTTGGCGTACGCATACTGCTGTGGTTAGTCGTTGTCCCCATTGTTGCGAGTGTTTTTTCCGTTGGGGCTCTAAGGGTGTAGGCTGTGTTTTATTGTGAAGCGGCTTATCGTTGAGCTTTCGAGCGTGGAGTTAGTCTCGAGCCTGGCTACGCGAACCAGCATGGCTTCGAGCGTTTGCTGCAATTTGCCTAGAGTTTCTCCCATAGTGATGGTGAGTTGCTCTAGCTTGGTTAGGCAGTCATTTCAGGCTTGCCCTCGGGTTGCTAGGGATCGTTGAAATTCAAGGAGTTGCTTGGTTAGCTGCGCGAGATGGTCTTTCATTGTGCAGACCACACTACGGGATTGTTTTGCGTGGGGTTCCTCCGCTTCTTACGGCTCAGGCGTGGCGCTTGCGATAGGGGTTGTCGACGTCTCTGCGATGTGCATAGGCGCCTGTGCACTATTTACTAGGGGCTCTCATTCTCTGCTAGGGTAGGAAATGCAGTCGAATGTGCGGCCACCGGCATTTCAGTGGTCTGCCTTGGTGTGAGCACTTAATCTTTTATTGCAAACGACTCTGCTTTGACGGAATCGGCTTTTTCCGCACAAGTGCCTGCTCGTAAGACTGGGACTGTCATATCGGCTTGTGTTCGTTTCGGTGTGTGTGCTTGTTTTTGTGAGGAGTCGGAGTGAAAGGGGGAAGGTTTTCCGACTCAGCTCTGTGTTTCGACGTCCTGCGCTGAGGCTCCGAGCCCATCGGGTTCATGGAGTGGAATTGTAGCTGTTGCTGCTTCCTTGCCTCGCGTCTCGTTGGTTCGGCCGACTGACTCGGCTCGTGTGGATCCTGTGCAGCGGCTGGCTTTTTTGTTGCATTCTCATGGGTCTTGTGCCCTGTACTTGAGCTTGCTTTTGTGTTAGATGTTCTTGGTGGTTCTTCCTAACCTTGATTCTCTTGAGGTAAGCAGCCTTATTGTTTCAGCATCTGCTTGTCGCCTGGCGGGGAAATCTTCTTAATCGGCTGGATGCTCACCGTGACAGTTGACAAAGTTCATGTGGCAGTCATGCTACTTGTCGGGTTCATCGAGGAGCTTGCCGCATTTGTTGCACTTTTGGGAGCCAGCCTGCGGGCACACTTCCTCATGGTGGCCGATGCAGTAACATGTGTTACAGAATTGCGCTTTTGGTTTATGGGGCTTGCATCTGTAATTGGTCATGTAGAACAGGACGCAGGGTGGGGTGTATGTTCCTCGGAATGTTATGATGGCTGTTTCCGATCTTCCTATCATTCGGGCGTTGATGATGTCGGTCCCTGGGGCACAAAGGTTGGCCATCAGCTGGCTGGTCCGGGTGCCTGCATTGATGTCGTGAACAACTGCTCTTCAAGAGTCCTCCGGGGACATCTGGTAGACGCATACCTTCCTGGTTTGGTTTGAAATGTAGATGCTGCTGGTGAGGGTGATCTTCGCCGCGGCAATTGTTTGCAGTGTCATGATAACAGCGATGTTCTGGTGCTTGTGTATGGTGATGTACGTAGCATTTGCCTCTGATGGGAGTAGGTTCGCCGCATTGCGAATGGCGCTCATAAGTGCGGCTGGCCGAAAATCAGCTAAAGTGAAGCCTTATTGGGGTCGTAGGATCAAGGTGGTTTGATTGGCCGGCACCTGCCCTTTTCGAAGTACTTTCATCCAGCCGTCTTCTTCAGGCACAAGTCTTGTAGCCATGGAGATGAATTGGATCCGCCAGCAGTCTCTAGGAGTGGCGAAGGCTTGTCAGTGTGCCCCGATATCTGGTCGTCTTCGGAGAGAGCGGTGAACGAACAGCACATGAAGAAGGGTAGGGAGGCGACCGCAGCTACTTGTTTGTTGTGCCGGTAGCAGTGGTGGCTTTGTTGCGAGCAAGCTCGAGCAAGTTGGCAAGCTTGGCGAGGGAGCCACCACGTCATCGCAGCTAGCCTTCCATTTAGGGTTAGCGTGGCAGTCACCTCTTCGAAATTTCTCGGCCTTGTCAGATGAAAAATAATGGCTTGCCTGGCGTATGCTTGGTATCTGCGGAGCGCGTTGACGAGGCTCTGTCGACCTGTGATAGTTGCGCCGCCGTGGAGGCCGTTGGTGGGTCTTTGGGGCTGTCTTTGACGGAGCCTATGTGAAGCAGGGCCGCATCGGTCGGCCGCCTAACGGGCTTTTCAAGCCTGTGATAAAAACGTCGTCCGCCAGAAACTGAACGGAGAGCTGCGCAACGCGTCGTTTTTGTATTACCGTTAGGAGCCCAGGCAAAACGCAGCCGTGTATGACTTTAACCGCTCATTTTTGTATGCGTGTGGGAGCGCGTGAACGAAAAGGGGTATCGATTGAAGTCGATGGCCGCAATGCACCCATATGCTGCAGGTGTTTGGCTGCCGTTACACCACTGTCCAACTGCTCTGGCGTGCTTCTTGCACGCAATGTCAAAGCTCGGAGACGTGTTTTTCGGAGGCGTGAAAGCTTGCGCTGATGTCACTTTAGCTGCCATGTCGGTTCGCGGGTTTCACGATGGAGATCTGCAGCTCTTACATCGAACAGCGCCGAGAAAGGTGAGAGCGGTGGACCCAAAGGGGCGTTAATGTCGCGATGTGCAAACCACATCTTTCACGAGACGTCACAAGACGCGAGCTTGAGCGAAAGACCCGGCGTCTGGCATCCTCATTCATACTAAGACGGCTCTCCACGAGGCCTTCAAAGGTGTGAGTTTGAACTCGGCGTATGGCCGGTACGGGAAGAACTAGCAGCGACATTATCCGCCGTGGTGAACTCCCTTATTACGCGGCGGCGTAAACGAGGAGCAGGCGGAACAAGTAGGAAAGAAGTAAAAGCCATTCAGAAGCTCAGCACTCCTCCATCGGCAAAGTGGCAGATCTCTTTGACAATGCGAGGTGAACCAAAGCGTCGCAGGCATCCAGCTGGACATTGTGCTTTCAGATTCACAACCGGCACGCGGGAGTGAGTGTACTCGGATGTTTTGTTTTTACTGCAAATCAGTATAGCTCTAACCAGAAACAAACTCTACTTTTCCGCGTCAGCAAAAACTCCCAGGCTACTGCTGCCTGCACCCAGACTACACAAAGAAAACTCCTCCAACCGTCATAGATGGAACCTGGGCCACAAGAGAAACAGAGCGGGATCCCGTCGTCTTGCCGACTAAGCTAAGACCACGCGTGAAGACGGGAAGACAGAGGATGGTTTGGATTCAGCATGTAAAGAGTGCGAGGGCGCTTTTTAGAGGCAACACAGGAAACAAGAGTGTGAGGGAGCCAGGTAGAGATATGACGCCTTAGCCGCACTTGCCGTCCTCCACGTCCCCCTTCGAAAGACGCTCCTGTCAGTTTTATTTCTACCGACGCTGTTACAGTTGGGAAGATGACCCCGCAAATCCCAGGTAACAGCTGGAAGAGTCTGTGATTTTACTCTTTGTAGAGCCATGCGTGTGAGTTCAAGTGACGCCGCATTGGTAATCGTTGTGGGCGTCGTTTAAAGGTTCGCAGTCCAGCCACCTATGCGGCGTAGATTGGAACGAATTTTATTTTCACCCCAGGAAAAAATTTCACCTCCGCGGCTGCAGGGCGGTGGTATATGTCCACTTAAAATCAGCTCTGCACGAGACCGTAGTCCTCGCGTATCTGAGCGAGATTTTTCACAATGGGGGCCTAACAAGTCCAGATGGCCGCACGTACATTAGCAAAATTTTAGCTTGAATACGCACAGGGGAACGGTGCGGACCATTTCTGTGCACAAACAATGCAGCCGATTGAGCGCCAATCACGTAAATTAATCGCGATGGTTTAACTTGGCGGTTAAGCACGCAAAAAAAACTACAGAGCACGACGAGGCGTGCGTGTACGGAAGCTGTAGAAGACCGAGAAAGAGCGACTTCAGTACGCGTAGTGCATGCACGGTTAGCAACCTCCACCGCCTCTCACCTATAACAATTTGAATGGAGAAGCTTAGGAGAGCCCACCCACACTTTTCCAGGCCACGTATATGTAAACGAAAATAATGGCCGCAATGAACACGTGCAATGGGCGCAGAGCCCCGGCGGCCGCATGCCACCCCGTCGGTCACCCCCTCTTCTTTCCTTTTCCAAACGAAACACCCCAGCTTGCAACCGCCCAAAGACGGTAACACCAACAGGAAACGGGGAGAGGCGCAGTTTTCTTTTTCTGATTTCGTTATCCTTTTGTTAAGTGGTGTAGCGGAAACGCTGAATTGGTGCGAGTCGTACATGGCGTCCCAAGTCGAGTTCGTGATCAAAACTTGATTGCCTTACTGTACGTACAAGTACTGCACTCACTCGTGAGTACACGCAATAGCAAATAATGCACTCCCGGGTACTGTACGCGGACGCACAATACTCACTGAGTACAGTTACTATGGGTACAGTGCTCGCAGGTACAGTACTCACGATTACAGTGCTTATGAGTTGTGGGGATTCAACATTTCACACACTACGTATTTCCCACCCCGCAGCCATCCGCGCTCAGCAAACATGCCTTGCGAGCGCCGGCTGCGGACGGGTCCGTAGTTTGCCGAGGCAGACAAAGGCAGGAGGCGGCGAGGGCAAAACATCAATGGTAGCATTTATTTCAAAGTGCCAATCAGATACACTGCATACAGACTGATCGTAGGCCATAACGGTAACACTGTGAGCGCGGCATTAAACAACGCTAGAGATCGAGATGGTTCGACTCACCGATGGCATACCGGAGCAGCGGAGCGCTGCGCGTGCGAGCGCGGTTGCAGTCTCCCAGCTCGCCCGGAAGCGTCCCGTTGTGGCGCGTTCCCCAGGTTCGGACCAGCGCGCCGAAACGTCCGCTCGCTACCGCATCCCCAAGGCAAGAGAGCGTCCTCACGTCATCCGACAACCCACCAGACCTCGCCTTTTGGTGGCGCTAGTATCGAGGAAGACTGGTTCTCGGGTAATGCAGAGGGGAAAAGGGTCAACGCCTCCACCAGGGCGAAAACAAACCATCCGGTCGCTGGCGCCCTCCCGTATGGTTCCCGTCGCGTGATCGAGGCGCGTTTTGCACGCCGGCCGCGATGGGAGGCTAGCGGGAAAGGGGTTCGCGTGAAAGTCGCGATCCCCACATCCCTCCCTCCTAAATTCCTTGCGTACGCCGGTGAGAGCTGACTACAGGACTAGAGGCGACGGAAAGTTAGTTCGTCGATTAAATCGTTAGTCACTGCATCGTGTTGCCTACGCCGGCTTCCACTCGTCCAATGCCACCGCTGGTAGTGCACCAGCAGGTCCGGTCGTCGCCCAGTGATGTCTGCAGGCAGGTAGCTCCGGGAAGAATCGCACCAGTCAACCCAAGCAAGCGTTGCTCAAGTGGCGGCACATCCGTGATGGCCCGTGGACGCCGAGCGACAAAAGACTGCCGACTCTCTCAGCCAGGCTGGTGGCGGCATGCCGCACCGCACCGCTTCAGCAGGCTCAGCAGCTCGCCCGGAACAGTAGACAGCAGCATAAACACGCTCCGTCATGTGGTCCAAGCCGGGGTGGCTTAGCTGCACAAAAAAACTCCCCGCACCTTCAGTCTACGCCAGAAAAATAGCTCTCCGATTACACCGCCTTCGTGGCGCGATCCTAACGACAACTGCCGAGTTGTCAGCATTGCCATCGATCTGTTAATGTCAACAGAGCTAGAACCTGTTCTAACCCTATACGGTACAGGGAACAAAGAACACATACGGTCACATCGACCGCCCGGCGTGATGCTTAACCACACAATTGCGAAAGCAGTATTTGCTCGCACCAATAACACTTCATTCGTACACATTAATGCGGAAACAGTATTTGCTGCCAACGGCAGCCCTATGTTCACACACATGAATACCGCTTGCGTAAAAATGCTGAAATATGTTTCAACACACTGGCGCTTAGTTCACGTGAACAGAGCTTCGTCTCTCGAGCCCAACAAGAGGGCCCCTGCGATGTTACAATTAGCGGACGCAATGTTTGTCCCGCGTAATTCTCTCCGTTAGTGAAGGGGTGAGGCACCCCTTCAGTCCAGTCACCCGCGGGGTGCGACAACAAAAACAGCTAGCACTGCAGAAAGGATTTTTGCAAACAGCGAGGGGTCAAAGCAACAGTCTTTCTGGAGGCGGGAGATTTTCTTTCCTCTCACGCGAGGTGATCAACAAAGAGAGAGAGCACGCCGTGCCCCGCTCACATTGTCCCCAAGGTCGTGCCTTCTCCGGGAGGACCGGCTGTGAAAGCCTTCGGGTCTCTCACTTCGGCAAACGACCCGCATCCAAAAACACAACAAAATAAAACAGACCAAGCAAAAAGAAACCCTGAACTTGCTCGTACGTGCAGCCGTGAGGAGACATGCTTTGTTTAGGGTCCTACACGCTCGCTGCAACACAAGCAGCTTATGAGCGAACGGCGCCTACCCCAATCAGCGGTATCGGAGCGCCCGTGCCAGGCTGCAATACCAGCTAGCCTTTCGCAGCACACGTGGCCCGGCCACACGGCTCCCAGAGCCTCGCTCCCGGAGTCGACAAAACGAAAAGAAAAACTCGGACACAAATAGCAGCTTCCGTACACACTCACTTCGGGCTGACACAACGGTGCGGGCTCCCGGCCTCGCGTGGATGCAATTGCTGCAAACTTGGCACTTAACAAATTCAAAACGCCGCAGCAATAAAAAATTCGTCTCACTCTCAGGAAAGTTCGCCTCTGCTAATAACTCGCTCCAATCAGTTAGGCCTGGAGTCTGTTGTCTATGCTCGGATCGTCCGACGCCAGAACAAAGGCTGCTGCCGTGCCTCCTGCTCGTCTCCGCAAACAAGGCCTCACAGTTGGGACGCCAGATGTCACGATTCAACATTTCACACACTACGTATTTCCCACCCCGCAGCCATCCGCGCTCAGCAAACATGCCTTGCGAGCGCCGGCTGCGGACGGGTCCGTTGTTTGCCGAGGCAGACAAAGGCAGGAGGCGGCGAGGGCAAAACAGCAATAGCAGCATTTATTGCAAAGTGCAAATCAAATACACTGCATACAGACTGATCGTATGCCATAACGGTAACACTGTGAGCGCGGCATTAAACAACGCTAGAGATCGAGATGGTTCGATTCACCGATAGCATACCGGAGCAGCGGAGCGCTGCGCGTGCGAGCGCGGTTGCAGTCTCCAAGCTCGCCCGGACGCGTCCCATTGTGGCACGTCCCCCAGGTCCTGACCGGCGCGCCGAAACATCCGCTCGCTACCGCATCCCCAAGACAAGAGAGCGTCCTCACGTCATCCGACAACCCACCAGACCTCTCGCCTTTTGGTGGCGCTAGTATCGAGGAAGAACTGGTTCTCGGGTAAGGCAGAGGGGAAAAGGGTCGACGCCTCCACCAGCGCGACAACAAACCGTCCGGTCACTGGCGCCCTCCCGTATGGTTCCCGTCGCGTGAGCGAGGCGCGTTGTGCACGCCGGCCGCGATGGGAAGCTAGCCAGAAAGGGGTTCGCGCGAAAGTCGCGATCCCCACAGAGTGAAGTACTAACGAGTACAATACTCATGAGTGCAGTACTCACCAACACTAAACTCCTAGTATAGTAATAACGTCTCTTAGAACCAACGTCTGTTAGTAACTAACTCGTCATCGTACTCAGTTTTATAGACCGGGGTCTGTACTCACATATACTCGCACTCACTCGCGAGTTTGACTACAAATGATTGCAGACGATTATACTCACGAGCGAATACGCTGACCTATAGTTACGTTACGAAAGACCTTTGGTACAGAAATAGAGGATACCGCCTTAGTCATTTCGCCATGATCAAATTGAAAGAAATGTCTCCACCATTCTGTGAATATAAAACAAGTCACTGTAAATGAAAGAGTTAACACGGTGTGGCAGACACCAAGTTCTAGTAATCCAGTCTCTTAAAGTCCTTGAACCGAGAACCTACAACACGAAGCCGCTTTTGTCTCTTTAGTCGCTCGTTCGTCGCTGGAAGTTTTTTGAAGTGTGGGAACTTTTTTTGTCAGTAGTACTCAAATAATTTTTTTCCGGCCTAAATATACTTTTGTGTAGTGATTCCATCAGAAAAAAAATGCTGTGGGTTACGGAAGCGTTTGTCACGATTTCAAGAGAGTCGATCAACACACGTTTTTCCTTCTAATTGCGCTGACCTGATTTATTAAAAATATTCGTATATGAAAAGGGGAAAGAAACCGACAGTGCATCGTTCAGTATAAATGAAAAATATGACCGAATAAATGCCAATTTTTTGTAAAAAATTGCAATACAATGCTACTCTTTTTGTTGTATTTCTGTGTGATAATCCTGCTCTAGCTATTTCAATTATGTAACGAAAACACCTATTTTTTGTTGCACGGTTTTAATATAGATGCATCTGTGGGCATTGCTAACAGTGGTATTGAGCATGGTGGCGTGCAAGAGCATCAACAACGGGCAGGCACCAAACATAATATACATCTTGGCCGACGAAGTGGTAAGTATATCGTCAACAGATACACAGTGACTAAGTATACATAAAGCAGAAATATTGCAGATTGCTTAAGGTACATCTCAAAGCGTCAAAGCTTTCCGTTGTTAAAGTGAAACCTTTTCTGCAGAATTAGAAGGCTCAACGGAATGTGTTGGGCTTGAGGTAGTTCCTCCTAGCATTGCACCTGATTGCTTACCTACGGAGTCTACAAACACAGCTTTAGCGGATATCAAATTTTATAAAAAACAAAACCAAAGATACAGTCGAGGAAACCAACCTAGAAATCGCCAATTAATTTTACTCAGGCTGGGAATGTTTCCCAACCTGCAGCGACAGTCAATTACTAATTTTCCTGACACATTTTTCGAAAAATTTGAAATTCTCATGCTTAAGTAGAGGAGATAATTATTTCCGTGATACGACATTCGTATTTTTATCATTGAGAACGCTGACACGTTAGTGCAGAGGCTAGTAGCCACACAACGTTGAAAATCGCGAGATCGTTGTTTGGCGGCACGTACGCAACCCCTAACCCGGCAAACAAAAATGGAAAAAAGGAAGCTTTAAAACGTTCTCCGTTAGCAACAAAAATTTTCGGGGTGATAAAGTCTTCATACATGGTATGAAAACGAAAGACTGGTGATATTAACGAAAAGTTCTTCACTGGTACTTTGTGTCACTTTCTAGACTTTTGCTTCTCCGTCGTATGATTTGAATTACTTGTACAGACTTCTTTACTGCAGCTTCAAGATAGTTCTTCTTTCCGCGCTTTTGTTTGTCTATTATTGGCGCGACTTAACCGAAGCAATTAACTCGTACTACCCCATACATCTTCCTGATCGGCGTCCGCGCTGCTAGGATGCCCCTATTGTATTGGCGCGTCGTCACCTTTACATGTAACAGGACACGCAATATGTTAATTTTTGTTCCACTGCTCCGACGTGGGGAGTTACGCGGTGGTGGAGCACTGAGCTTATACTATGGAAGCCACTGTTCAAACTAAGTGAAAACCTCAGTTTTTTTTTTCAGCTACTGTTTTTGAGGAGGCCATTTTCTGTCATCATCATCATCATCACCAGCCTATTTACGCCCACTGCAGGGCATAGGCCTCTCCCATTATTCCCAATTACCCCGGTTGTGTGCTAACGCGACCAATTTATCCCCGCAAACTTCGTGATCTCATCTGCCCATCCAACTTTCTGCCGCCCCCTGCTACGCTTGCCTTCTCTAGGGATCCACTCTGTTACCCTTAATGACCAACGTTATATTGCCTGTAGGAGGCAACATTTACGGTTTTTTTTTTGCATATTGGGGCAACAAGAGGTCCTGAAAGGCGTTTTGAGAAAACTAAATTAGCAAGCACAGTCATTAGGTAGCATGCTCAACGTTATCTGTGCCAAGAATAACTTTTCCGCGTGCAGCGGGAAGCTCACAGTATCGTTGCAATGTTTCGTGTTTTGGACACCGCTATTTAAACACGTGTCAGTTATCGATTATTCCATGGGCTTTAATCAGCAGGGATGCTGCTATTACACGGATTGTTTTTTTGCTCTTCCGGCGAAGACAAGCGTCGTCTCTTTCAGTGTCAGCGGATTAGAGCGGCGCCTTTGATTAATTACCTCTTCCAGCATCACTTTTACACGCTATCCTGTTTTCTGTGTTGACATTTTTATTTTATCTTTTATTTAATCTTTGCTTTATCCCCACACATCTCATTACGAAACATGGCTGCAGATTGTCAAAACACGCGTGCACCCTTTTTGAGAGCACTTCTGGTTTCATCTGTACTTTACCATGGAAGCCGTTCATTGCGACTGATAAAGCTGTCCGAACTGGCAAGTTTTGTGCACGGCCTCTCTGCCGCTTCCAAATGGGTTTTTGGCAGTCCGCTGGAGAATTACCGCATCACCACTTTACAAGGCCCCGCGCCACCTGGACAATATGTGAGACGGCGCTTTTCGCATGATCAGTGCGGGCGCTGCGTGGAACAGAACAAGACGCTTAGGATCCTCCAGTACGATTGCATAAATATCCTGTACGATGAATAATTTCCCTCAACAGCGGAGTTATTGATAGCGCCATGTACTTTTCTCCAGCCGCGAGCCTGCCTCTGAGGAGGATACAAAATTTCCCATGCGCCGCCTTAACAATTTGTGACGGCACATGTATTTTGATAAAAAAGTAATAACTCGGAATATACCTACCGAAATTGTTTGAGGTTTT
This sequence comes from Haemaphysalis longicornis, assembly GCA_013339765.2. Classification (NCBI taxonomy): domain Eukaryota; kingdom Metazoa; phylum Arthropoda; class Arachnida; order Ixodida; family Ixodidae; genus Haemaphysalis; species Haemaphysalis longicornis. Next base: position 31,031 of record JABSTR010002856.1, on the reverse strand, counting down.
TTCAACGCCCGCGATTTACAGAGGCATAAAGAAACATAAAGCAAGGGTATTCTGAAAATGTAGAACGAAACTACAACATATTTTATCACACCACATTTCCCAACTTTCCTACTTGGCGAAGTTTCTTTTCGAGAATCCTGAATCACATACTGACGTTCACGTTTCAGGGCTGGGATGATGTCGGCTTTCTCGGCTCGACGCAAATACCGACGCCCAATCTTGACGCCCTAGCCGCAGATGGTGTCATACTCAACAATTTCTACGTGCAGCAAGCATGCACACCGTCGAGATCGGCGCTTCTTACTGGACTGTACCCTATTCACACTGGTGAGTGGTTTCTGAAAGTATAATAATGCAAATTCACGACTCTTCTAATTTCATAAATCTCGCGGATAAAATACAAATCCTCAGTGAAGCCGTCACCATCATTAGGAAGCCATTTTGAGATCTTCCCGGCTTAGTGGAAGCGAAACTGGCCGCCTACCTACTGACGTTACGCCTAAAGTTTTGCTTTGGTATCTAAAGTGGTCATTCGGAACCAGTCGCTTGAGGCTAGATTACGGTGGAGCTGTCAAACCTTCAGAAATAACATAATCGTACCATCGATGTTGTTTGAATGTCCCCAGCCATAGAAACCGAGCAGAAAAAGACACAAGAACAAAGAGATAGTAATGTTGTTTTCACGAGCACCTCTTAACCTAAACAAGTCACACGTCCACTGAAATTTGCATGATGCGCCAAAAACATTGGCACATACACGCAACCTCTATTGAATCACAAGTTGTAACACGCCCTATTACCTTAATATATTAAACGAGTCAAAAGGCTCAACCGAACAAAATATTTTTTAGAGCGCAAAAACAAGAAAAGGTGACAGGAAACAAATGGCCCAGAGCTTTGAATCTTTTCCGAGTTTTCTCCACTTTATCAAAGGATAATAAAATCACTGAGTATAATATATTCGGGGTGGTGCGTTGAAATATAAGTTAGAAGGAAGTGCGTATGCTGCTTTCGCGAAATAATCGCCCGTTGGCGTCATCATATGTCTGTGATTTTCTATCTTGCGGTGGGATTAACAAGTCACGCGAACCTTTATACAATGACTGCATGTACAATGCGGTGTACTGTTAAAGGGAAAAGCTGAGCGCGTGACCTCCGCGCTACGCGAAGGGCCGGCGCCGAGAAGTGGCGAGAATCGGAGACTGCCGGCAAATGAGTACCGACTGCACGAGGAGGGAACAGCCGCGTGGCATCGGCTACGTTTGCTGTGCCGTGCCGCTAAGCATACTTTGAGGGTTCGCACTCCAGTCTCCAAGTGTGCCGGTCTCCGCATGACTCGTTATCTTACAACGGTTTAATACGCGAAAGCCTGGTATCGTAAACGTGGTGGTCTTCCAGGGGCCCAATTCTATAAAAAAGGGGGTGTCGTTTTGAAACTGTGTGGTGGCGCCGTGCAAAAGCACGTGTTCTTGGGCCTCCCTATCGATTTGCACCCTTGATATAGTGCTCCTCTGCAGGGCCATTCTCGTTTGCCAAGACCTCAAAGCGACGTGCCAGCCCAAGAACACGTGTATGTGCACGGCGCCACCGCACCGCTTCAACACGACGCCCCTTTTTTTATAAAATTGGGCCCGAGGTATATACTCCATGCCTTGGAGGGCCGTTTGAGATTATGCAGGCTGCCGGCTGGGTGGTGCCATCGAAAGCAGCGCACAGGTCGGCTAGCTCAGTCAATATAGCTTTGGTTCCAATGGCGATGTGTTGGGATGATTCTAATGTACCAACATGAATTCCAAACCGCAAGAAAGAAATGAATAATCTGTATTAGGAATGAATGACCCGAAGTCCTAATGCGGAAGAGGGAGGGCAGACAGGACGCTAATATTGTCCAGCTAAAGTATAATAACCTGCAGCAGTGCGAAATAATGCCGCAGCACAGCTAGGCCTCCACAACTCATACCGTTTACTTCATCCTACTTCTGGACTAGTATAGATGAAATACGAGCCGCACTTGCGTCCGATGGTTGCATGTAGGTCAGGCTTTCTACGTGGGCTCGCCTCTCATACAGCTACGCACTGCTTTTCCCCATCGACCCTGACTGTACCTTGACGGTGACCTATGGACTCAACAAACACGAAGCAGAGTTGCGCTCCGTACACCGGAACGTCGCCTAGACCCAAATACGGCGCGCATTTGTTTAGTTTTTTTATGTTTTTACAGCAACGTCCACTTTTTTTGGTGGACAGCAAATTAACGACTTGGTTTTTTTCGCAGTGAGTCAATTGAGAGTTTTTGCATTAACAGGCATGTCTAATTTGTTGAACTTTGAATCCGTTTCTCTACCGTAGCACCGCAGTGCGGTACCGCTGACCTACTGGTTTTATCGTCTTCATAAGCTTCCTTGTTAAAAACAATACATTTTTTGCAATTTTGTGCCTTCACTCTTGGTTGCAATTTTCTAAAGTACTCGCGGTACTTTCTGGATAATAAGTCTATTGCCAAAAAAAAACAGCGCTCGTCTTTTGCATAATAAAATACCTTTGAAGTAATACACAGTACCCCTATTTCACGTTCCTATTCAGAATCACCCGAATAGGTTTATCCTACTGACTGGTGCATTTTGTCTTGTAAGCCATCTTGTGTCCATAGACTTTCATTGGAAAATTCTACCTTTATTGTCTGCGATACGGGGAGATACCGCAAAAAGCCCGTGATTTCGCATGTTTCGGGGAACTTTTTTTTCATTGGAAGTTTGTAGTTCTGGTGCATACTTACTAACAGTGCGCGCAGAAGAAAGACACCGCAAAGAAGGCGACGGGACCCTCTGGTGACCCTGTCATTTGCTATAGTGAAGATTATTTGAAGCAACTATTATTATGTTCAGTAATGGCCACAACACATTGTTACACGTTAATGTGGCGCACGACTACTGCTATCTCCTAACGCCCCAGTCACACCTAAGTAGTCCCGAACATTTTTTTTAACTGGCAGGCATCTGGTGTATCTTTTGTTCAATGCTGTTCAGATTGATCACCACGCTTATGACGTACATTGCATGTTAAGGCTGTGAGGAGTATGCTACAGTATATCACTTCAACTGCAGGATAACTTCTCCCTTTCCTCCTGTTTTCGAAAAAAAACTACTAAGTGACGAGAGATAAACAAGCCCCAATAAATATTGTTCCCAACGCACTTTTGCACAACTTGAACACGTACACTGACTTTAAAAAGCTCTCTTTCCGTTTCTTCGCACAAAACTACCAAATACCTAACATTCCCTCTTTTCGTATCCAGTGCATCGCCTTCGTTGCACTCCTGCAGCCCTAAGAATCTGTAGAACCTGGTACCTTAAAGCGTTTTTTCCCTTGTAACCCGAGCAATTAAACCTGTTACCATTAGCGATTTGATTGCTCTTTGCACCGAAACATTTCAGATAATGCCTTTTTTTAGCTCGCATGCAATGCGCATTTGATAATAAAAGGCGCAATAAAACAATACTACTCCAATTTTGCACAGCTCACCTATCCTGAAACTTTTATTTACTGCAGTGGGATAGAGTGGGTCATAGTAAGTACTTCACATCGCTGAACCGGGAAAGTATTGCGAAAGCTTTCACTTGTGAGGACTTTCATTCAATACTTGCGCACTGTTAGCCGCGTATTCACGGCACTCTTGCATTTTTTCGCAAAACGTGACTCACACAATGAAGGTTCGGCGTATATTGGGCGCAAATATATTGTCTCAGAAAGAACAGTGTTCTCAAGTGTCCTTAATTCTTCTCAGTTTATTGAACGGTCGATACAATGCATTTGTGCTCAGGGGATCAACCACGGCAATCCGATTTTGCCAATATATAGGCTTTGGTGAGTCGTTAATCTATCTTGAATACTACAGGGCAGCGAAAATGAAGACCTAAATTGAAGGCACACAAGAAGGACGAGTTCCCTGTGCTCCACGAACGCACTAATTCTTTGTGCCTTCACTTCATCTCTTCTTTCTTCCTGCCTTGTGGTATTTAATTTGGGCGTGAAACAAGGCCTTGTACTTATTTTGTTTCCTTCGTGCCGCAGGTACCCAACATGGCGTAATTTATCCAGCCGAACCTTGGGGCCTTCCCCTAGAGCACAAGCTTTTGCCACAGCACCTCAAAGACCTCGGCTACGAGACACATATAGTGGGAAAGGTTAGTCATATCTTCAGAGGAAACGTTTTCTAGGCAGTTTTAGTTGTATCGTTAACGCACGGCTCCCCGCGTCAATTGCACGTTGGCTCTTTGATTCTATGCGAGGTTGTGTAAGCGAAGAGAACTTACATAACGAGGCAATCCTCACACTTTTATTTCTCCTCTCCAATAAATTATTACCAACTACTGGACTTTGTTAAAGCACTAAAACGGCGCACAATCGTGTTGCTGCTCATTGTAGAATCTTTATGATTCAGTTTTTAATCCGCTGCTGACGACGAAAAAGAATTGTTTGTATACAACAACTAAACAAGGCATTTCTTTTGGTAAACGCTGTTAGGTTTGGGTTGAAGGATTATTGAAAAAAAGAATAGTTGGTACAATGAAATACAATGATCGAAATATACCGAAGGAGGTCCCAGAGTGAAACACTGTCAGGTGGACATCCTGTAAGAACGTTATACGCTACGACAATTCGCAGAGGTGTAGCAGCATTAGATTTCGGTAGTGTAACAAAAATTATAAGATATGAAGCGAAAACATGGCACAGAAAGAAAAACGATCGGTGCAGTGTTGCTTGTGTGAGTTGTTCCGGTGGCGTACAATGCTTACTTAGTAAATACAGCACACTGGTGCGATAAGTGGCGTCTTCCAAATAGCTCCAAAATTTATCGCTTTTCAATCTACAGTGAAAAGAACTTAAAGAGCGAGACAATTTAATTTAAACCGGTGTTATGTTGAGAATGCAATGCCTGAAAAGAGAACTGTTTTTGCCGTAATTAGTGCGTGCGTTTGGAAAAAAGAGGTTATGATACCTAGTACTGTTAGACTTTGTGAGGTAATCATGGGGAAAGACATCAATGACGATGACATAACAGCGCAGGCGATAGATCAATAGTGCTAACTTGAGTGGAAGGATTTTTAAACTGTTGTAAATGGGATATGTAGGTACCGTTTATGTGCTGAAGCTGATTACGCAAATATCTTGGTTTATTAAGTGTTCATTCGCAGAGAGATGTGCTTTATAAGCGTTTCCTCATGATGAAGTGCAATATGACATGTGGCTGTGAACGAAGGCAAAGAAAACCAAACGAAGTATGTGAACAGGGAAATTAAAACGTGATCGCAACAAGACACGCATATCAAAGCATTACTTCAAATGGGGGTCTAAGGTAATGCAAAGAAATGCAGCTGATCTTGATGCGGCTTTCCTGTGATTACAAGAGAAATTGACGGAGTTGAAGGAAGCTACCTTTGATGTGAGGGAAATACCATAACGCTGGTTTTAGAGGGGTTTATATGAAGCTGGGTTTTTTCACACAAGAGACAAATATTTTGAATCGTTTGTGAGTCGCTCTGTTACTAAAGCTTTCATACCCAGCAAATACTGTGGGGTCATCGGCATAGAGGATGCGGTTAGTGTATTTAAGGCAAACAGGTAAATCCTTAATGTAAAAAAAGGAAAATGAGAGGGCTTAACAGGAATCCCTGTGGTACACCTTTGTTAATAGGTGCTGGTTGTGATAAGGAATCTAATTTGAAGGACTTGATTCCGGTTAGCCAAATAACTGCGTAAATGGTTTAAGACTGGTCCAAATATCCCGAGTGATTCCAATTTACAAAAAAAGTATAGAGTGAATAATGGTTTCGAATTCCATAGTAAAATCAGTGAACATGGCCACGGCCAGTATACCTGGTCAATAAATGCTTTGATGGCTTCAGTAAATGTTGTGACCACCAATTCCGTAGAGTAGTTAGGAAGAAAACCGAATTGTTTAAATGTGAGCAAGTCAGATTTGTTAAGATAGCTCATCAGGCGGTTACGAATGAGTTGCGTTTCTCGATGAGTTTGCTACAAAACGCCAAGATAGTGATTTGGCGATAATAGGAAAACATATCGCGCTCTCTCTTTTTAAACAAATGAACAATTTTGCCCTGTTTTAGCTGGCTGGATAAATAACACTCTTGGATATTTTGTTCACGGTGTTAGTGAGCACACCACGTAGCTCACCGGATACAAGTTTAATTTTGGATGGTATGATTACGTCCAGCCCAGCTGCAGGGTTTTTCAAGCTACTCAGTACGACGTAAACTTCATCAGGCGACGTGCGGCGTAAGAAGAAACTATGTGGCAGCGGGGAAGGCAAACTTCATCACAGTCCTGAATCAGAATGCCCGTTGCGAAAAAAACATTGAACGTATTTGCGAAATCACTGGTATTAGTCAAGCACCGAATACCATCAGTTATTTCGTTGATTGCAGGTTCTGGGTTAGCCAAGTTTAGAACTTCTCTTATTAGTTTCCAATACTTGTAATAATTTTTACCGTTTTTTCGGGTTTTATTTTGGTAGTAGGTTTGTTTGGCTTCTTTGAACAAATTGCTCAATGTGCCAGAGTAGTTCATTAGGCGATCAAGTAGAGCTAGGTTGAAGGGACGCAGTTTCACTTTTTTGTGCAAAACATCTCGTTTGTGCATGGTATGTAATAGGCCGCGTGTACCCCAGGTATTTATTGGGGTGCAAGAACGCCTGTAGGTCTCTGATCTTGATGTGCATGAAATAATAGCTGTTTTTATTTCATCAGAAAACATGTCATATGCCTTTTCAGCATTTTCTTCCTGAATTATATCCTCCCAATCTGTAGTAGAAATGATTTGAATAAACTGAGCCGAGGTAAATGAAGATGCTTGCAGAATAATACGTTTTGTATTGTTCTGATACTCGAAAGTAAAAAGATGGTGTAGTGATCCGTAATGTTGAAATGCAAAACACCAGATATCGTAGATGGGATGAGGTTTGATAGGACGTGATGATAGATGAAGTTAGTCAGCAATTGTGTTAACAGCTAGGAATTTTAGTTGTCAGGATCGAGTAGGCTAGAAATGTTGCACAAAGTTCTTCACCTCACATAGCTGCTAGCACCATTGGCTTTTAGCACCACGTCAATTATGTTGAAATCCTTAAAAAAATGAGTAAAGTAAAGGCCAAAGGGTGAACTGCTTTTAAGACGGTTTTAATGCCTTTTTTTGTACCGAGGTCGTGGCTAGCCAGTTTTTATACTGACGGCTACAAAACAGCCTTGAACATGTCAAGTATTCGGCACGAAACTAAATACAGCTCTTTTTATATTGGAAACTAATTAATACTTTTGTATGCTTCATACTTGCAGTGGCATCTGGGTTCTTTTTCCAAGGAATGCACACCCACATATCGAGGCTTCGACACATTCTACGGCTTCTACAGCGGCGCACTCGACTACTACAATCACACTATCAGAATGGTATGATGATTTTCCTTGAAATGCCGCCCATCCACAGTGACACATAGAGAGGGGCCAACGTGGGTTATCAACAGCGTAATGTAGACAACCAAAGGGATATTCCTGGTAATATTTTAGGGATACGTAAAAAATATATACAATCTTTGAATAAGCCTGAATAATCAAGCTAAACAGGAACTGCTTAAGCCAGCTATACTGTTGTTGAAAAGTGTTGTATTCGTAATTTTATCGATTGTACTTATTTCTACACTCTAGCAGAAAGGAACAGCGTAAAGGCAGCGGTTTTTGACGTCCTTTCTGGATTTTTTCTTTTCTGCCATGAATGTCACGGTCGTCGACCGAGTTATTCCTACGGCTGAATTTTCTTAAAACTTATATGAACGATAAACGACGTGTTTTCCCACGAATAAACTGTTGGACTTGGCGCGTTCGGGGCTACTTACATGTCAACAAATATCAGTTTATACAGACGCCGTGAGGATTACACGGGCACGGTAAAATTCGTAACGTCTTTCTTTACGCACTGATACCTGGCGACTGAACAAGTGGCAAAAACTATGAGACTTGAAGATGAAGGTGCATTTACGAAGCGTTCGTGAGAGCCCAAGCAAGGTGCGGGCTGGGCACTGTTGCGTCATCGTCTTTGGTGGGAAAGCATGGGGCCATGGAGCGTTGGTCACTTCTGTGGCTCGTCATCTCAACCCCGTAGACGAGAGCGACCATCCCGGTCGAGGCAACAGCACGTTGACTATGGCGACGAAGATGAGGGTGTCAACGGGAGAAGATTTAGCAGAGAAGAATCGCTTCCCACCTCAGATGACGAAGCCTTCGCGTAATCCGTGCCCACAAAAGCGTTGTTTTCAAAGCAATGGTGAAGCATCCAAGGTTGCTGCAGCCTCGTTAGGAGACAGGTTTGCCTCGTCAGGTCCCTTATAGTGGTTTTCATCTCATGGGCGGCAGGCATAAATCAGGAGACAGGGTTTTGATCTTCTATGGACGATTCTGGTTCCTCCCAACATAGCTCTCGGTCACGGATGGGGATAGCTCCGTGACACCTCGCGTGATGGCAGTACAAGTACGGCGAATCATGGGAGATAAATTTGACGCTCAAATAAAAAAGCGGCCACGAGAGCGCAGAGTAAAGCTGTGCGCTAGATACTACTCCGTCATCGACGGGCGTGGGGCAGCGTGTCCAGCTAAGCAGTATAGTACATTTCTGTGGCTCTCCCAATATTTTTTTATCCCATTAGTGTCTTTAACCACACAGAAGCAGAGAACTGGCCTAGTATTCTCGGACCAGCACTGTCCGCTAACCCTCCGCTGGCTTAAGAAGAGCCGGTGGTACTATCATGATTTCGTGATGAAGAGATAACACCTGGAGACGGAATATCTGCGTCGATACGTGCCGTTCTGCAACAGACTCAGAGATATCACAGAACGAAAGTATAGTGGACATAAAGCATAAAATAGCTGCCTACGAGATTAGAAGAGCTGACGTGCCCCACAAGACATTAGTCGGTACGCGTCACCAGAAATCTTTCTCCTTCTTACAAGCTTGTCGTCTTACCGCTTTGCAGCGTTACCAGACTGGAAGTGTCCTTCTACCGCATTCCTTGATCAGAATTTTACCAGAATTGACAAGTACTAAATTAAGCCAGCTGTTACATATGCTTGGCTACTGAATCTCTTGTGTACATGCAATTCTCAAAAACATCGCCATTCAAGATGGCGATTTGGTTGATCCTACGCAGAACTATATGATCGCCTTCATAATTAAATAGCGGAGGGGGTATTTCATCACCTCTAAAACTAAATTATCAAACCTGGTTTTTAAGCAGCGAAATATTACTCATCATTCATATTCATCGTGGTTCCTGTAGAAACAGCCCTTATTCCAATTTTTGTGGGCTTAGAATAAATGTTGATATTTCCCGTGGAAAGGTTATATCTTCACTAATACCTCAAGGGACCTCTACGTTGTATAAGGTCTTGCGTTTCAATATAGGTGAGAAAAGACAGCGATCACTGCATCGGATGCATTGCAACTTGCTGTGCATGGTATGCGTATCGTATTCGCGAATACCAAACAAAACTTTTTGATTGAGCTGTGGAACAACCATATCAAACGTCAGTGCATAGTTTATGTCATTGGCACCATTTTTATGTTTTAAACTCGTGCTTCCTTTATAAAAAAGGTAATTGTACTTTCAGAGGCAGAAATACTGATGTGCGTATTTCCCAAAATTGGTTTGTCTTTATACAGGGTGTTTCAGCGAACACTTTCAAAAATTCTTAAAAATAGGCTCTTCGAGAAAAAAAGAAACCCTCTTCAGAAGGAGATTGCTAGCTACGGCGGACGCCAGATAGTATCAAGGGTATGCACATTAGTTAGGTGGGTAATTAAACTCTACTAATGAACTTCTTAATTAGCGGAGTTTGGTGGTTATTGTCAATGGTGATTTAGTAGCCCCGGAGAAGACGATTTTTTATCAGTTTTTAGAACAATGAAAAAGTCGCTGTTTAAAGCCCTGTAGAGCGAGAAAACCTGCCGTTGTTTTTCGCTCAAAAACGAAACTCGGCGCTCGAGGAGCGCTGGAAGTCTTGAGCGAACGGAACGTCAACTGGTGACGTGTTTCAATGAATGTGGCGGCCAATTCGAAATGTAAGTTAATTTTCCCTAGCTAGGAAGCCTCGGCATGCAGCCACAGCCGTGGAAGCCCTCCTCGCCCAGCAAACAAACCTTTCCTTTTTCTAATGCGTTTTCTAACACGCAGCGATTATAAACGAACAGCAGATAAACCTTACGAAAAACAAAATGAACGGATGGTGACGTTTCACATCTTGCACGTCTGGTAGCCACGTCAGATGTGGTCGAGACAATAATAAAAAAAGAAAAGCAAAACTGTCACCAACGCCCGCTAGGGCTGTCGAAACGGGCGACCATGTTGTGGGCAATGGCTGGCCTCTTTCTTGCGCCTACGAATGAAAGAAAAGATAACGCTAGCCGTGGTGTAAGGTGAGCGTTCATCATTGAAAAAATACAGGAGGCGATGGCGTTGATATCAGCTGATTCCCTAGCGTGGGGAACCACCAGAGCATTCTTGAATTGGGCGACACAGTCACTGCAACACGTCAACAGCGGATGTGACGTATGCACTAGACGTCTGGCGCACCATGTGCCCTGCGTTTTGGTTTCATGGGGGGGGGGGGGGGAATACTTGATTTTCGCGGGCTGCAGGGCTCTACAGAGTGTATTTTCCTTTGCTTTAAAAACTGATTGGTTATCGTCGTCTCCGTAGCTACAAACTCGCCATTGGCAATAACCGCCCAACTTCGCTAATTAAAAGTTCATTAGATAGTTTTAGATAATTAACTATGTAATTCGCATGTTTCTCATAACTGCTGACGTCCGCCGAACCTGATAGCTTGTTACTTAAGAGAATTCCTATTTTTCTTGAAAAGCCTACCTTCAGGAAGTTTCGAACGTGTTCACTGAAACATCCTGTATAAGAGTAAACAGTTTTCTTCTATCCACTTAAACAAGACAGGAGGTAGGCTTGGGGGAGGGACGGAGGCAGGAGAGAATATAGGCCTCCTGCGCTGCCCAGGGGGCGCTGCGCAAGCGGATTCTGGGCAGTACTTCCGGGTACGTACAAAGCTGCACGGGTCCCATAGAATCGCGTGTTGATAGAAGCAAAATGAGCTCGATGTTCCCGATTGTTTTGCGACATGGTCACCAGCCCATCCTTGACGAGTCCGGTCTCTTCCGGCGATCAACTTGGCATTAGGGTGAAAAGCTTTGCAGCGCTAAATACGTTACAGCGCCTACGAAAGTGCCGGGACGGTGACGGCGCTCTCCCACTCGCAGGTTCAATGACCATTTGAGGTGAACCGTCTAGTTTAATACTGCAGGTTACAAAGACTTTTTAACAACAGCCGATAAAAAAAATAAGAGGGACGCTTTCGGCGATGATCGCGTTTAAAAAGCCAGCGAGTCCGGCGGACCGCTGGCTCGCCTGCTGCGGTGCGCCGCTCTTTTGCGTACCTGCGCACTGTGCGTGCACTTTCATTAAAACAGTGCTCGTTTGCGTCGCCGTTATGAATACATGGTCCAGCGTTAGCTTGCCGTTTTGTTGCGTGTCTCAGTGAAAAAATGCAGCGAGCGTCAGAAGCGTGAAATCTGTATTACGATTCCGAAATTAGTGGCGGTAAAACGAGGTGGTCGGGCAAACTGAGAGGCCGCTCACTTTCCTTGTTTTCTCTCACTTTACCTAATTACGCTCTTGCATTATATATTCCCAGTTCACACTTAATAGGCTAGAATTAGTGTCAGCAACGTTTTGAATTGTAGGACCGAGTTGCATGCTAGCCGACATGGCGGAGGGCTGGACGGCAAATCGGGTGGGAGAGAGAGGGGGATTTGAACGCAAAAAATAGCGAATTTCCAATAATATTTGACAATAATTTGGCGAAGTGTGAAGATGGGGGACAATTCAACTGGAAGCGACCAACTCTCTGTTCTTGTCTCGCTGCCTAACATAATTTGAGGACAAAACTGGCGCGTCGCGTTCAGATTGTTAGTGACGACCCCTGAACAAGAAGATAACCAACAGAGTCAGTGATGATCGTATGCAAATATTCGGGGCCGCGCGCCGTGTGTGTGGCTGTTATGTTATGCAAATATATAAGTACACATCTTTTCAGGCAGCGGGCGTGCGATTTGGTGCTTGCTTTGCGTCCTTTAATAGCGCTTATTTTGTTCATTTGACGCTATTGCCTCACCTACTCGCTAGTATACATGTACCCTGCCGTTCGTAAATCGTGTGACGTAAAACGTTACTCAAAATCAATTAGTTTACAAAAATACAAAACAAAACTTCCACTCGTTTTCAAGGCGGTGCCAGGCCAGCAGTGTCAGCTGAGTCGGCTCCGCAATTCTTGCGTTCGCTTGCATGCTCCCGCTGAAGCAACCCTTTGTAGTTACCTGCAGCATTCCGTGTTTACGCTACTTGTGAACGTTCCTCTGTCGACGGCACGCAAGAAGAAAGAACGGTAATGGTAGTCAAGAAGTTAGACCCCCCACCTGATGATACTGTTCCACGCCGCGACCATCACGACAGCTCGCTCAAAAGAAAGCCGATAAATCGGCTTGTTTTTGCGGATATTATTTTGTTTAGCCTCTGCAACTACTTTAAGGGCTATTTTATACAGTATCCAGTCATTTAAACGCGCCACAAAGCGAAAAAACTAAGTACAACCAACTTTCACTCTGGCTTGTTATTGAAAACACATGGAGGGCGCGAGGGCCGTCTGCTTTTGTACTACCCAGAGACGTCGGCCACTAGGGGCGCTGCATGTCCCTAAAACTCCGGCGCAGGAGGCCTATAGGGCTGCGGCCCGCAACCAAACGCCCCACATAAAGACTCTCGCAACACTGAGCACGTAAACAATTGAACGAACAGCCTTTATGGAGAAAAAAGGGCCTCAAGGCCATCAGAGGAAAAAGCTACGGTGAAATATATATCTTATGCAATCATATGCAGGTAGAACAATGGCGCAGGCGCGGCCCCAAAACTCACAATTCTCTTCCGGTATACCACTCCAAATATCGGCTATGGTGTACTTGTCTAGTGGCTGATCAGCGTAGGTTCGCCCACACGTTTCCCGGAAAGTAGTCGGGGTGGGAAGGGAATTCAATGCGCAACGCACTCTTAAAAAATTCCCTGTGCCTAACCGTGCAGCCCTTCGGCTGCCTATTTATTACGCTTATAAATGTTTAGAACCGATCTGAATAACATAATCTAATACTATAAATGCCTGTGAACGCGAGGCCACGTTCACCACAACACGACCAAGCTCAATTTTGGCACGAACATGCGGCCAACTAAGCAATCAACCTACATCGGTTCTGAGCGCATGTACGCGATCACTCGAACAAATTTTGAGGGGATTCTTTAATACTTCTCTCACATACGTACCAAAACATGCTGTCGCTTCGTCCACGGGGTGAATCGGACACAGTTGTTATCTTTTTGCTTGATCTTTCGGCGTGGCGTGAAAGCGTAAAAGTCCCGCCCTATTCTTTTCATCAACCTTTGTAGCCGTGAGGGGAGTGCAGTAGTCATACGCAGCATGATAACAAAACAAGCGCAAACAGAACGAAGATAGCCAGAAGGCTCCGTATCAAGCAATGCTGGGGTTCAGAATATCACAGTAGCAGGCGCGCGCAACCGGATGTTCTTGCAGGCGTCACTGAGAAGCGAAGCATCATATGCAGTCACGTTCGTGCGGTGGGAGCGCAAGGATAGAAGGAGGGAGATTTGCGGCGCGGGTGCAAATATCTTGTTTTAATTCGCCATACGTCCACGAATATTCATAGCCTAAAGAAAATTCTTGAAGGGGGTGATTTCTGGATGATTGATTTGCTTGAAAATGCCAACATCCACGTATCGGAAAACCTTGTTGCCCTTCAAGGCAACAAAGGTGACCTAGGTGGTTATTTGTAAAATAGAAAACATCACTTTCCTGTAAATGAAGGTTCTAATGATCGGGCTTCGCCTTTTGTGTGTGCCTGAATTCGAGAACACCAATATTTTCCATCGGGAGAAGTGCTTGGCGTAATGATTACGATATAGTCATCTAGACAAAAATAGAGTGATTGCCTTATCTGACCAGTGCGGGTTTTGATCAGCTCAGTTTTCGGAGCAGGTAAGAGGGTGCTGTTCTGTTTTGTCTCAAAAGTTGTGACGAGGAGATAATTAGCCACGTGGTGCACTCAAATTTAATCCTCACGATTCGTTGGCGATCCCGCTTGGGCCAGCATTGCGTTTGCCACCAAATATGTCGGAATTAAATGTCTCGTGCTTTGCGTTTTGCGATTGGAGATATCCGCTCACCTATCCGCACCAGCCAATACCACCATGGGAATCATCTTCAATATTCCAGAACAATACACCCCGGAACAAGTGCTGGACAGTATTTTCAACTACATCCCGTACTAAGTAGTTGTTGGCGCCAAACGCTTTAACAGTTCCAACATCGTGCAAATTCTGTTCGACCCAAGGAGGTTGTAAGAACTTCTGAAGTAGAGACGGCTCTCGAGAACTGACGCCGACGGCTGCCATCTTCCCTTGGGCAAAAAACTCACTCCGTCGCAGCAGCCGCACCGCATCGGTCGCGTTCTACCGGCTCCCTGCTGAAAGTCTTGCGGTGTTACACGCTCGCATGAGTGCATTTATGGCTTAGTTTGTCGTGAATATTCTTCGGACGCTACAAAGCTGTAGAAATCAACAATGCTGTGCTCGTGCGTCGCATTCGGCTGCGCTAATCGCGCGAAGAAGACGCCGGGTATAACCTTGGGCTTATTTCTTTTTGTGTCTAACAAGTACTACAGCGTTATAAGTGTAAATTTTCACACTATATGTGCAGTATGGGGCCGATCCACCTACCTGTTTACGCACTTGTTCACGCAGATATGCAAATGTTTTCACTCGCGGTGTTCAGTAGTCGCACGACTCCACGAGATCACGTGTTTGTTTAATACTATTAAACAAACATGTGACATACTATTAAACAATGGCAGTAGTGCGGAAGCAGAAATTGGAGCACACATGATGTGTCCCTCAATATCTGCTTGCGCACTAATTTATATGCAGAGTGTTTGTTCAGATATATACAGGATGATCAAAATTAAGTCAACAGGTGTTTTTTTTTTTTAAATAAGGCGCGTAGATTTACGGCAAGACCACCTCTACAGTGAAGTTGTGCGCCCTGGGGCACATAGAATTAGGTGCTAAATAATGATTTCGGTGGCCTAATTAACTAACATTGTTTGATTAATTTTTTAGTGGCTGCAGTAAGCAGGCACGTTTGTATTGCAAAGTTAGACGCAGTCGTGTTTCTGCGCAGTTTAATTCGGCAGAATTCTTCCACCGCCTCCGAGCTGCGAAGTTTAATTCCCCTTCGCATTTGCCATACGTTTAATTGCCCTACGCATGCTAGACCACGATGACCGGCGCAGAGCTCCGCCCTTTGTTCTGTGTTTCGATAGCGATCCCGAGTACTGCAGATTGCGATAACGCCAGCCAAGACGGAAAGGGCGCCAGTTACCACTTTTGTCTATGCCTCCACCCCGTAGTCAACCTAAAAACCATTCACGGCAGGCACGTGACAAAAGTGTGTGGGATGGGCAAGTGGGGCTTTGTGCCGGTCCTGACTATCTTGCATACGTAATCATGCGAACGGCAATTAAACTTCGCAGTTCAATATCTCGGAGTGCAGATGCGCTTGAAGATTTCTGCTAAATGATACTGCACAGAAACACGATTGCGCCTAAATTTGCAATATAAACACGCCTGTTTACTGCTGCCATTAAAAGATAATTAATGAATATTAGTTAATTAGGCCACCGACATCAATAGTTACCACCTCCTTTGTTTTTTTCTGAGTGCATAACATCACTATAGAAGTGATTCTTACGGACATTTACGCGTGTAATTATAATAAAACCTGTCGACTTAAAATTGACCACCCTGTGTAGTAACGACATAAACCAAGGCAGTGCCGTCGAATATTTGATTTGCGCTCTGCCCGCCTTACGCGAGTACTCGCGGGGTTTTGATTGGAGTTTAATTGTAAATGCGAGGTTAGCCGAGCCATTTCGCTTAGCTTTGTGCAATTCATTAATGCAATGCTATCCCGCGTTCTTCGCCTCCGTGTTATTCAACAGCAGGCGCTACTCGCGTGCAAACGTACACGGTTAGCGAGGCTGTGAACGCCAACAGTAACCTCCTGCGCGCAGTTTTTTTTTCAATAGCGAGTTGATCGCGTGCGAATGTGCGGGGTTAACGAAGTTGAGAGAGTAATTAATTAACCTCCTGAAAAAGAGAAAAAAAATCAGCGCGAAGGAGACACGGAATGTGCATCGATCTATAGACTGTGTACCCTGAATAAACAAACAGCTGTGACCAGCTTAAGGGTACTACATATACATTTCGTAAAATACAAGAAAAAGCTAGAAATGGCTGCGATGAATAGAAACAGAGAATTTTAAAGTATGGGCCGCATAGTAACTCAGCATGCTACTTAATTTGGCCTTGTGTATTTGCCATCAATGGGGATGTCGTATGAACCAAAAAACTTGCATGTTGCAGCACTGTTTAAAAACAAGTCGTCTCGATACACAATTCCGACAAAGCTTGTTTGGTTGTGAGAGTTGCGTGATTAACATAATGAATTCCGGGACTGCTGCTAGACGAAGCAAGCGCCCACTAATCACGCTAGAACAGAAGGGTACAGCCCTTTCCAGCGTGAAATGCGGGAATTAGTAGACGTTTTCAGGCGGCACCTCTTGCCATGGTGTGCAACATGTAATTTTAATAATTAAGGGGCGGCTATAACCTTACAGACACCAAACAAACGTTTATTCAAATGAAATATTGATTGATTATGACGTTTTAATGCGCAGACGAAACGCAGACGATGAGGCTCGTCGTAGTGGAGGGCTCCGGATTAATTCTGACCACCCGGGCATCTTTAACGTGCGCCGAAATCTCGAACACACGGGCGTTTTTGCTTTTCGCCTCCATCAGAAAAGCGGCCGCCGCGGCACAAAATCGAACCCGCGTCGTTGTGCTCAGCAGCACAACGCTTCAGTCACTGAGCCACCATGGCAGAATTTATTGAAATCAAAGCAATAGTGGTGTTTCTAGCACAAAACTAGCACAGAACTAGGCTCTTCACCACGGCTCTTCACCACTATTAAACAGATAGAAACGCTAATTCGCTACTCGAATCACGTCAACAGTTTATGCGAAAGGCGAAATAAAGGCTTCCGTCAAATAACCTAATCGAACAATCCAACTTAGCTATCGGCATCTCCCGTATAAACCCAAAGGAACACGCAAGACACTAAGCATCCCTACCAGGTAAAGGCCCTTTCTACCCATGGCAATATGGCCGCCGACCGGTTTCCCCGGCTTCACCTCCCCGCGTTGCCGGCTATGGGAGCCCTCCACTCCAGAAGTTTTATACAACTTCCTTGGTTCGACCTTTATTCTTTATTCTTTATTCTTTATTTTATTTTCCAGAGGTTCCTGAGGTTCCTGAGACCTCCACCGAGTCCCCTTCTGGGTACGATACAGAGCAATGACATACCGGTGCAAGCCCTTTCGCCGCAAGAAGAAAGCTTGCGTGGCGTGCTGGCAAGCCGGGCACCGACAAGACGTATGCGCAAACGTCAGATACCACTCGCGCTGCTCTCGTTGCGGCACGACGAATCCCTCCGATGACCCCCTGTGCACCCCCCGGAGCATAGTGTGCGAGGGCTCTCTCCCCACGGGCTACACGAACTGCTCAAGACGCTTTCAACCCGCAAACCACCCCCCTCGTAATATCAGGTTGTCTCTGAACAAGGACACCTGTTCCAAATTTCCGACGACCGGGACATACATTTTCCTGGACTTCATCATCCAACCCCATCCAACCAACCCCTTTCCTCTCATCTGTTATAGCACGAGAATTGCAAGCCATGCGCCTCGAAATGGCCACGTTCCGACCTGAGAATGCCGTCCTCAAAAAAGAGATCAGTCTGTTGCAAACTCCGTAGTGAGAGGAGCCCCGGCCCAAACGGAAAGCACTTAACCCACCGGACGGGAAGTACCTTGCTCCCCCTAGTCCCGCTCAGAGGAGCGCCTGGGCCGTCTAGAAAGATCGCTAGCGGAACACAAGCTTGAATACACTCAAGCGGTACAAGCCATACTCAACGCCCAGGCAGAAATGCAGACCCAATTGAAAATGAGCCCCAGGAAATTTTGTCGAGTGTCAGAGACATGGTTGCATGGATAAATTCCCACAATGCTCCAACTTATGACATCACTGATGAAGGCCTCTCAAAATGGAGTCAAGTTCTGGCAGTGGAATGGTCGGGGTTTTGCTCAGAAATGAGCGGAACTACAGCTACTGCTAGAACAAGTGGATAACCCCCTGACATAGTTGCGCTACAGGAACATGGAAAGCGGGTCAAGTGTCTAGGATACCAGTCCTTACAGACACAAAACGACACTGCAGTACCAGTACAGTGAAATATATCTGCTCAACACACGCACGATGATAGCTGTTTGATCGCTCTCGTCTTTGTGACGGTCTACACACAACGTAAGACAGAACAGGTCATTCATACACTAAACGTTTACAGTAGCCCCAAGCAACACGCACATAATGTTCGATCACTGATCCTGGCCGCCAAGAAAGCAGCTTCGGGCTCACCCCTCATATTCACTGGAGACTTTAACGCTCCACAACGTCATTGGGGTATCTTTAGGGATAGAAAACAGGGCAGGCAACTCTGGGATGTAATTCAGTCCTAGCAGCTGACGCTCGAAATTCCACTGGACCTACCAACCAGGGAGGGAACAAGTGTACAACAAGACACCACCCCGAACCTCACCAAAACCTACAGAGTGGGCCATACCGAATGGAGTAGGCTAGATAACACACTAGGCAGTGATCATCACATAATACAGCTACACACGACACTCAAACACACCACACCACCACCGCGCAGGCAGACTCTCATCACAGACTGCCACGCTTTCCGGGAGGCAAGATGAGCTGAGGACCTGTCCTCCTTCCCTACGATTGACCTAGTTCAATGGACGGCTCAGCTCCTGGGGGATGCAAGAAATCAACAAGACTTGGATCCGGAAATACCGACGCCACACACGGACAGTAAATTTCACCATATGTGGGAAGCTCATAAAAGCCTCAAAAGGCGATGGCGCTCTCAACAGCACAACAAGCGCCTAAGGAAACGGATAGCCGCCGCCCTAGTCAAGGACATCGAATGATACTCTGCCAAACTAATGCAGATCAGGATGGGAACAGCTATGCGATCAGCTACGGTACTCTTTGAGCATGAAAAGGACTTGGTCCCTTTCTAGGCACCTCCTAGATCCAAGCCGCTTTAAAACGAAGCAGGTCAACAAAATTACCCAGCTCACCAGACACCTCGCGACCGATCCGAACCGGACAATTCGAGACCTCATCGGATGATACGTACCAGACGGAGAACAGGAAAAGCACGCGGACTATTTCGGGCCACCTAACCCCTCATTGGACGAGGAAATCACAGAGGCAGAAGTCATAGGAGCGCTGCAAGGACGTGCGTTTTCCGCCTCAGGGCAAGACCAAGTGACAAATAAAATGCTCAGAAATCTCGACGACGGCTCGATCCCCTACGTCACTAAGCTGTTTATTAAGTATTGGATGGAGGGCACTATTTTACAAGAATTTCGTCATGATAACATCAATCCTAATCCCCAGACCGGGCAAGCAGCTTTGGATAGAAAATCTTAGGCCGATATCGCTCAGCTCATGTATAGGAAAAATATTTGAGCGCATCATTCAACTCGAATAAACAGGTTAGCAGAACAACAGGAATTGTTGTCACCGAAAATATATGGCTTCAGGGCCGGTCTAGCGACAAGCGATGACCACCTGAGACTATATTACTGTCTCCCGAAGGACCCTCCCTCGCGTGACTCAGCAGCGATCCTGGCCATCGATCTAACAAAGGCATTCGATAAATTATCTTACACAGCCATCTTGGCAGGACTGGAGCACATACGACCGGGCGTACGGACATACAACTATGTTCGCGCATTTCTGTCATACAGAACAGCCACGCTAAGACTAGGAGACTTGAAATAACCAAAACTCCAGCTTCGATCTTGTGGCACAACCCAGGTGTTTGTTCCATCTCCCCGGTTATTCTATCTAGCAGTAACACACATAGCCTCCGCTCTGGACCTAATTGCCTGGCCTACAGTGCAGTATGTATGCGGATGACATAACCCTATGGGTCATTTGGGGAAGTGATGCCTGCATAGAAGAAACCCTTCAAACTGGCGCTGGAGCCGTTGTACAAGGAGCCCTAGTGGCGGATCTGCAGTGTTCCCCGACAAAGTCAGAGCTTTTAGTTTTGCCCGCTAAAAGATCCGGAGCTTCACGAGAAGCTTGCATCCACGTTCAGTGGGCGGGAAGCCTGCACCTCGAGTCGCCAGCTCACAATTCTAGGACTCATACTGCCGAGTAATCGGCGAAACACGGAAGGGCTCAAAAGCTTTCGGCGCATGTCACCAACATAATCGGCTTGCTCCGAAGGATTGTTGCTAGAGAGAAGGCCTCAAAGAGTAAAAGTGCCTGAGACTTGTTCATGAGAGTCTTATCACCAGAATTACATACGCCCTTCCCAATCTATCCCTTGCTGACAACGAGATAAGAAAAGTGCACGGCCTAATCCACAAAGCATTTCGAGCTACACTGCAGTTACTGCCGAATGCTTCCACTGCCAGGCTCGGGGAAACAGGGGCATACAATACGACAGCAGAACTTAAAGAAGGCCCCGCACTGGCCAAGTCATCCGCCTGGCACGCTCCTTGCGGGAAGATTTCTCCTAGAAAGACTTGGGATCGGCCCAGCTCAAGGGCATGCATTAGTGTGCAGCATTGAATCATCAATCAGAAATCATATCCCCGTTCGACACATCCCAAAAATATGCACCCATCATTCCATACCCAAAGGCGGACACATCGAGCCATGTCACTCTAGCTCGAATCTTTCCCCCTTCTAGAGTTGCCATTTATGTGGACGCTGCAGAATATCGTTGTAAGGAGGCGTTCGCTATCGCCGTTATTCACTCGTCGTCGTTCTCCTTCACTTCGCTACCTTCACCCTTTCGTACCCGACACCTACATGTAGCGAAAGAGGCCGCAATGGCGCTGTCATTAACACAAAAGCCTACTCCAAAAATTCTCCGATTCGAAAACAGGCCGTCCAAAACTTCGCCAAAAGTCTCATTTCGGCCTAGGCACACAAAATTGTCTTTCTAAAGTCGCCATCCCACACGGGCGAAATCGAATGGTTCCCGGATCACACCTGGGAATTGGAGGATAGAGACGGCCCACACGGCACCCCGAGCACTTGTCACCCGGCCGTACGATGTGGGCTCTACCCTCCATGGAGCCAGATCAACCAGGGATATTCTCCTGACCTTCAGAGGGGTCACACAGTATTACTGCCTCTCCCGCCGCAAGCTTCCACCCGCCCACGCATCTCTCACTCTAGAGAAAGAACACCTCTGGCGTCAACTACAGACGAAGTCTCTATCCCGCAGCGCCGTCCTGCATTATAACCACCCCTCCCTGTACCCATCGCCACTCTGGCCCCGCTCGCTGCGGTGAAAGGGCCACGGTCCAACACCAAACGTGGGCTTGTGCAGAGGACCGCTCCCTACCATTAACTCCTTCGACCAGTAGATGGAGTGGAGGCGTTGGGCCGCTCGGACCCCCAGCTCCAGACGGAGGTAGTGACTCGAGCGGCTGAAGTCTTCGCAACCGTCATGGTGCGCCCACCGCGCCCTAGTCCACTATGTAAATAAAAGTTATTTCTCTCTGTCTCTCTCTCTCAAAAGCTGCTGGACTTTGCTCAATCGCCGTGCGAATGTTGTCCGAAGAATCGCTTCTCCACCTTTGTTTCATACCAAGAGGAGTGCGCCAGCTCTTTCGTTGCCAGAAACTTCCTCATGGCCAGCAGCGCTAATGATATACCGCTTGCGAGTGGGTGCGTCAAGAAGAGACACTTTCTCACCTCTTCTCAGAACTTGTGGTAGATGCTACCGTGTATCTGTAAGGATGGGGACTTCAGGCATTTTTTATGGTGAAACTGTTGTGTCTGCGTGGTATGCTATTTGTCAACTGTAGTGAGTATCGCAACATCAGCGGCTAAAGGAACCGCTGTTCCCCAGTTGCTTGTTCAAATTCGATCCAGGGCGAGAGCCCTGTCTACTGCTGCTGCGTAATATGTGCTTTCGGGTGTCATGCCTCTACCAGTGCGTTAGGTTACTTCGTTCCATGCGGCGTAAACATTCCTGCGGTTGAGCACCCCCGGAGTGCACTGCTATCACCAGTCCATGCAAGCAATAATTACATATCTACGTATGGCGACGGTGAGCAAAAGGTTTCAGTCAAAAGTAGTGGGGACCACCACCGTAGCTCAGCGACTATGGCGTTTTGCTGCTGAGCACAGGGACGCGGGTTCGATTCCCGGACGCAGCGGCCATTTTTCTGATGGAGGCCGAAAGAAAAGAAAACGCTCATCTGTCAGAGGTTTGGGCGCACGATGAAGATATCTAGGTGGCAAAATTAATCCGGAAGCCCTCCACTACGGCGCTCCTCATTGCCTGGGTAGCGCCCGTGCGTTAAATGCTACAACCAATCAATCAAACAACCAATTAATAAAAAGTTCTGTGTGCACAGCGGCATCATTCAAGGAAAGCATTTTGTTCTGTAATCCGCAATCACTACCCTAAGTTTACATTTTGGGTCAAATTATGTGCACGTTGTTGTAATTTGCGTAATTGGCTCCGCTGCCGCAAGTTACTGGTTATTCGATTGTGCAGTGGTGAAGCTAAACCAAGGAACTGCGTTAGACTGTACCGCATAGTTCCCGTTCTATTTTGTTATATGACTATATTTGCAAGTCTGAGTCGTTGTCTTCTACAGGGTGATCGTGTTTTTTTTAACAGAAAAATGTTTCATAACGCCAAATTTTTTCAAGGTATCTTTCGTGTATGAGGACAAAGGCAGCCTCAAAGTGCAGACGCATTTTTAACAACTATCCTGCTTTCGCGGCCTCTTGCACCTCTGTCTCGCTGCTAGAGGTTCTAGATTTATGATAAGCAACCTCATAGAAACATGAAGGGCTAGCCGCGACCTGCGGTGTTTGTAATCATCATCATCACCACTCACCTGGATCGTGTTCACTGCAGGACGAAGGCCTCTACAAAAGATGTGCAGCCACGTCTACCGAGTGCGAGCTTAATCCACTCTTTGCGCCCGAGTTTTTATGGTTCATCTCTCCATCTAACACTTAGCCGACTCTATTACGTTTACGGTTAATTCGCAGCCACTGCGTTAAACGGATGGGCCACGTGTTGGGCCTCATGCGCATGACGTGTCCCGCCCATGCCCATTTTCTTCGCATACTTTCAGCTAAAATCTCCTCCACTCCACTCTATTCCATAGTTCACGCAGCTAATCCACAAGATTTGGTGTTTTTAAATAGGCGTTCGTAAATATACAAAGCCTTGTTTATTGTTCAGAAGCCATGGTACCCTCGAAATTAAAGGTTGCAACGGTATCAACGCGGTGAAACGAAGTTTATTCTACAATAAATTCAGCAGGCTCTTAAAAGCCGCAAACGAAATAACCCAAGAAAGCTGGCGTTAAATGTATATATATACAAAATGAGCGTTCAGGCATCTTCACAGTTAGTGCTCTACGCCATCACTGTGCGAAGAGAATGTTATAATTTGTCCAAAAACAACACAATAACTAGCTTGAAGGAACCGCTTAGTAGGAAAGTGTAGTAGGCTTTCGGACGCGACATAAGACGCAGTAAACTTCGTAGAAGCCTTCGATGCGAATGGGTGATGGGTGTTCGAGTACTTGGTGCGGTGTTCCATTCCTCTTGTGAAGTGGCGCGTAGTATGTGGAAGCGCCTCCTCGAGACTCCAGAGAAGCGTCTTGCAGTTGCAGCAAAGTTCTCCCGCAGACCCCCCCCCCCCCCCCCCCCCCCTTGCAGACCGAATCTACATAATTAGGTCGTCCGTCTTGCCGCACTCTATTGCGTATCGCGCAGGAGCAAAACCGCCGCCCCATTTCTTCCGACAGCTCGCCACACAGTCTGGATCTCTCCTTTGACCGGGCAAGACCAAAACAATGTCACGAGCGCTGCTAAGGCTGCCCAAGTCAATCGATGGTTTTATTCTGCCTTCCATGCAAACCATGTGTAGCGTGCTGGCTGTACGCGCAGTGATCTACCTTGTAGACTCAGACCAATGCCTAGGCTAGGCGCTGCTACAGTTCGTTCTGGGAACTTCCCGCTCAATATTTTATGACGCACACATCGCCGGTCATTCTGCGGAGCAGCCGCCGCCATTTTATGCGTAGGCTTATAAAAACATTGCGAAAGCGCCAGTCTTCCTTGCCAAGCCAAAGTTTCAGGGAAAGTACGGCAAGCGAAGTGTGCGAAACATTATCAATAACCGAATTAGACAATCAACAGTCAGGAAAATCACGCGGTGTCCGTTGGCATCAGCTGACTTCGGCAGCCCTTCGGGGTGATGGTCGGGATTTCGGATGGCAACGTGGCTGGGAAGTTCTCCCGACGTGTGACTGTCTAACGAGATTCGGCGTTGTGCGTTCCGCATGGTGTCCGCAATGCCGGCCATACTGAAGCATTATAACAGGCCTTCTTTTACTGTCGTGCAGCGGCATACGCTTTGGGCTGTATTAAGCATGCTGTTCGCCTCACACTTCGAATGAACACACGTTTAAATGATGTACTGGTGAAGTCTGCGCCCAAAATGCAATGATAGGTCAGTTTGATAGACGCCGGTTTCATAACGTGAGGGACCATTGTTCGATTCCCACCACGGGAAGCGTTTTTTTTTTGTAACTGGCTGCACATGCTATTGTTCCCCACCGTTGCCGACCCCGAACCCCTCGACCTTTTGAGGGGACCCAATGGTTAGGTTGCGGTTTAAAGGCGTGAAGGTCCTCGGTTCGATATACCTAACGGCAATTTTTTAGGCTACGAGGTTTTTTGTGCGACGTACAGACGAAATTTGGCCTAAACAGCGCTGCTGCTAATAAACATACAGTAATATGTCCAGCCGCATGGTAAGTAACGTCTGCATTTTGTACAACTGTCGGTCTTGAAATCCTTGAAGCGAGAAATAGAGATTACATAAATATGTGATTTTTTGTCAACATCACATTTTTACATTCTTGTAGATTATAGAAAAAGCATAAAAGGCATAAAAGGTTGGGCATAAAAGGTTGGCATGAAAGGTTGAGCTCTGAGCGGTTTTTTTTATCGCTTCGGGACACTGGTTTGTTAAAAGGCTGTTAAGCGGCAAAATCAAATTTCTCATAAAAGCTATTGCTATTTTTGAACGTATATATTTTATTGGCCTGCGTTTTGCACGGCTATTTATGCAACTCATGGAGAAAGATCCCTGTGTGCGTAAGTGCTGGTTGTCGACCATAGGTGAACTGTGGTATTATGTGAAGTGGTGTTTTTCCTTTCCCTTACTTTTTTTGTTCGGTTCCTGGGCTGATACCAGTATGGCCACGTCGGTCTAGACTTTTGGTTTGGCTCTGAACCCCTGTGGAATGAAACCGGCCACTACTCCACCACTTTGTTCACTGAACGAGCGAAACGCCTTATCAGAGACCGGAACAAAAGCAAGGTATATTGGTAAAGCACTTCCTTACTGCATGAAACTGTTTCACTCTTCTACAATAAGAACGCTAAAAGTTCTGAGGCAGTCGACTCGCCATTCAAGTCGATATAATTTTACCTAAGTAATATCTTCTTGTTCTGTTGTTGTCGCAACAAAAAAAACGTATTGCGCTGCTTTTGCGCCTCTTGGCCTGCCCAGGTTTGTCCAGCGTCTGCAACGTTTTCGTCTTAGATATTTATGGCACCTTTTCTTGGTCTTTTTCCATACGATCATTCCTACGTAACTTGACGTACGGATTGCGGTGCTCTTTGGCTTTCTCTGTCACAATAAGTATTTTTGTGGGTTTTTGTTACGAGGAAGTGTACAATAACTTGATATCTCACTTGATGAACATGAGCGCTCACCCTTTTGTGTACTTCCTCTTGGCCTCCACCTCCCTGCGTTGTTAGTTTTAAGAGAAATATTTCTAGATGCAATTGAACAGCGTCTCCTTTAGGAACATTAAACAATTTTCAGATGCCTAGTTAGATTCAGAATATTTTTAAAACTATATTAGATGTATTTTAAAAAGGTAGCTTTTATTGCACACTACGAATACAATATCCATGAGGGCATTCACGTAATGTAAGTGTGCCTCTATGTAACTATGCTCCGTAAGAGGGAAAAAAGAAATAATATGACATCTGTATTTTTGTGCTCCCTAGAATGTAAGGAACCTGTTTAATCGCTTTGAGGTAAAAAAATTTATGGCATGCGGATGCGTGCAGAAGTCATCGTCCTAAAAGAACACTTCCTAAAATTTCAAATTGCGATCTGAATTCACTTGTTTCTCGAAAAACCAAAAAGCTAATCGCTTTGAAAGTGGCCAGTTCAGAACAAATATATCGCCGGTTCAAAACGTTTTAGCTGTAACGTTAACATAACGTATATTATTATAAATTGTGTCTCAGGTCATAGAGAACAAAATATACCGGCTCCCATAAGCACATCGAAGCATAGAGAATCATCCTAAGGGAAATATGCCAGCCTTTTGAAATGCTGATAAATGGCTGTTTGCATTTATTAGCTTTATGAAGTTAGTTGAGAAGTACATGTACTCTCGTAAGACTAAGCTGCTCGCTTACCTCATGTGCTGTTGCACCAAATTGCGTCAGCAATGTTGTTTCTTTATCAATCACTCTATCAGTCAGCCTAATTTGGGCTGATAAAATAGCAGTTGCTCTTGAGCGAATACCGACAATGACCCGCACACAAGGCTAAACATTCCAAGTGTTTGATGATCATGCCGACTTTGAGTGAACGTCCTAGCTCGCTATGAATAGTTCTCTCCCGTCTAGTCTGCTTGTCGATAAACTCATACACATTTTTTCCAGCCATTTTTCCTCTACTTCAGCCACCAGGCAACCCACTCAGGTATTGACGTTAAATATGCCGCTCAGCCAGGAATATTGAGAAGTTCCTCTACATTGGGGAAGAGGAGCGCATAATGTACGCTGGTAAGTACAGTGGTGATCAGTTATTATTTTTAGGTGAATTTTGATTTCATTGGTTTCACTGAATACCAATTTGTGGTTTTGGATTGTCCCACGTGAAGACACGTGCGAATTGGTAGAGTACTCGCTGTTTGTTGGTTACCATTTCACAGAATTAGCTCAATGAAGGAACTGGCCTGCGGTTTTCACTGTCATGTAGCCTAAAAAGTTGTCGTCATTGTCATAGTTAGTTTCGTGTGCGCAGAATTATCTAAGAAGATTCCTTGCCGTCCACATAATTTGGTGCGGGTTTTACCAAAGCACCCCCGGTTCTCAAAAACACGGCGCCGTGAATCGGAAAGAGTCCGGTTTAAGAAGGCAAGGCAGGGTTTGCCATAGCTTCATCTCTATAAGAGTTTGGCCATTGATACCAATAACACAGGAGGGAGTAGGTGTGTTAAATACTTCCAACGCTGTACTCCATCGGATAACGTAAGGCAAGGGTGAAAGTCCCACATTATGCATTTAAGGGGGCCTGCGCCATTGGTAGATATAGTGTTATAGAACCCATTGCACGAGAGTTCATTTAGGGTTTTGACATAGGGTAAGGTACCGTGTTGAGGTATTGAATTGTTTTGACTTCTCAGGGTTGGATAATTTCGTGTGATCAAAGCACACATTAATCAGTTATCCAATCAGACGGTGAATTCACCAATCTCTAGTCTCGTTATACGGCAGGACAAGCGAGCGGAGGATGTTGTACTGAAAATGGGGCATGTATACTTGAGGGGCAGACTTATGGGTGAGCTTTCTGTGTGTGGGGGGGGGGGTGGAGTTCTTGCAATGATAATAATGAAACTGGAGTAGACAGTAACAATAACAGTCAATCAATGAATCAAACAAATCAAACAAAATCAACCAACCAATTGTTTATTAGAGTGACCAGGAACGGCCGGAGGGCCTGTGTGCTGGCACACGAGAAACACAAGAAAGAGAAGTAAGCTACTCAAGATGTGCATATTTTACGAAAGAAATAAAGTGAGCAGCATTGGTTACGCTGACAAACAAATTGAAACACACACCACACACACACACACCCACAATCACACACACACGCACGCACACACACACACACACACACACACACACACACACGCCACGCACACACACACACACACACACACATGGCCCTCACACTTATAATGTGCAATGCATATCAAGCGAATATACACCTATTCGCATGTAATGCTTATAGCAATAAGGCTTCCATGCCAACAGTTATTGTGCAAGCACACATACTGTACAGAGAAATACACAGATGGAATAATGTAAGGCGTACAAAAACAAGAGGGTCTATGAGAGCATTCACATGAGATAGAGAGCATAAAATGAGCCTACAAGTTGATACGATAAATGAAGAAAATAAGTGAAGAAAATACATAATTTTGGTCGTTTCACGCCGAGAATGACGGTGTAATAGCCAGTCTTAGATCACAAAGACAAGGTTAAAAAAGCGTAGGTTTATGGCATGACACGCTCACTGATATGGCTGTGAACCATAGTTGGGGCATTATGAAATATATCTAAATATTCAGAGTAGTGGTTGTACGCTGCAGTCGAAAGGGAGGACACAAGCCACACAGAAATTCGGATTACGAAAAGCGTTGTGTTTTCTGGTCCACTTTTCGGCACGTGGAGTAAACAGATCGTATCAGCAATAGTACAATCAATCAATCAATCAATCAATCAATCAATCAATCGTTAATTTAACTGTGCCCAGAAACAGCCGGGGGGGCCCTGTGCTGGCCACGAAGAAAAAATACAAGCAACATACGGCACACACTATACACGTAATGCCATTTGGGAAGCGTTTCTTACTCAAAAATGACACACTGTTCGCACTCAGTACATACATTAAACCAGACACAACACGCACATACAAACACACAAACACGATTACAGCCACCTTGCAGTAAGGCAGAGACACTACAGGTGGCATATATCTACTACAAAAAATCACATAATGATAAACAATGTCAAGTTGTGCGGAAAGGCAGAGTGACTCAGGATAGCTGATATTTGGAAGCGGTTTATATAAAGAATATAAATGTGGAGAGAAGACATGTGAATGAAAAAAGTAAGAAAGCATTGCTGACAGCGCATGACAAAGAAACAGAAAAGTACCTAGGTGAAAAGTCCAGAGAGGTGTTGCTTAACAGTTGGGGAATAAATAATTTATCTTTAAAATAGCATAGTACCAATCGTATGCAAACTGCCACCAAAACATGGGCATAAGCCACGCATACATTTGGGATTAAAGAATGTATCGTGTCGTTTGGTATACTTTTGCGACACATGAAGTAGAGCATGTTGCCAGAAACTCCCCCGAATACATAATAATAATACAATCAATCAATCAATCAATCAATAAATAAATCAATCAATCAACCATTATTTTCGGTGCCCCAAGAACAACTCTAGGGTCTGGTGGCTGGTACACCATACAAAAAACAAAAAAGCACACTGAATTAAGACGAGACAACACACAAAAGAACCTGTATGACATAAACAATAAAGTAAAAATAGTTACACAAATCTTAGAAAGCAAGAAAAGGAAAAAAACAGAAAAAAAAAAGAAAATCAAAACAAAAAGAAAAGACAGGGACTTGGCGTTGCAAGCCATGAGAATCGGCCAGCGAAACGTTCAATAGAGTGAAAAATAGGAACTATACAAGCAAATATTGAATGAACATGACATAGAGTATACGTATAAATCCAAGGTTTTCTAACAACATGTTAGAAAGTTCCACAAAAAAAAGAGAGAAAGGCTTCTTTTTACCAACACTGACACTAAAACGTACGATATTGAAGCAACCAAAAACAGGAAAACTGAAAAACAAGCAGAATACAGTTTGCATATAAAAAATACGGTACATAAATTTGGAATGACATAAAGGACTTAAACTACAACAGTTTTTAACTCATTAGAGAACAAAGTAAAAGAGCTCTGGAATATATCAAGACGAACGGAATATTCATTATATGAACATTGTATTCGGCAGATGGACGAGCGTCGGCTTTTTAAAGCAGCTGGTCTGACAGCTGGAAATTTCCTGAAAAAGTTTACTTGAAATTGACATTGATAAGTGTACCCAAATCGTCACACAAAATATTACCATGAAGAAGTTTATATAGAAAGATAATATCAACTCGCATTCGTCGACACCAAAGGGAAGGAATGCTTTTCAGAAGAGACATGATGCCGTTTGCGTCTTCTTGCACATGACGGAAGCGTGCTTAAAGATAGAAAGGAACTTATTTTGAACCCTTTCGATATGGTCACTATTGCACATCCAAGTTCCATTCCAAACAACAGACCCGTATTCGAGAAGAGGTAAGCAGAGAGCCGAATACAACTTTAAGAAAGGAAGAGGGCCTTTAAACTCTCTAGAATAGCTGCAAACAGCACTGCAAATATAATAATAATAATATTAATAATAATAATATTAATGATATCAATCAATCAATCAATCAATCATGTTTATTAACGTGCCCAGGAACAGCCAAAGGCCTGAGTGCTGGCGCATGGATAGTTACATAAAAACAAAACTCCCACCTCCCTCGCGGGAACCCCTGTGTAGATGCGACACATAGGGGGTTCACGTTGCAGCGTTGGACAGCAAAGGAACGGCGCTGGAACGGATGGAGCGGAGCGGTGCAGGGACCGCGTTTTATAGCGCGCATACGGTGAGGGGACGCGCCGGCGCCAGTGCGTCTGCCGCGGCTATG
>JABSTR010002855.1:0-46797 GCA_013339765.2 Haemaphysalis longicornis | reverse complement strand
CTTGAACCTTTGAAATGCCATTATGAACGTTGTAAACTCCTTGCTCTCTTCCACAACCTCAATCTGCCGAAATCCTGAGTTTTCGTCCAGCTTTCAGAACACTTTCGCCCCGGAGAGAAGCCCAAGTGTGGGTTGAACAGATATCCATTCTCGGAGAACAAAGTGGTTGAGCTCTGTAAAGTCAACACAGATTTGCACGTCTCCTGAGGGCTTGGGCATGACCACAATTAGCGTACACCATTCGGTTGGCTCTTCGACTGGAGAGGTGACTCCTATTTTCTCCATCCGTTGGAGTTCTCGTTTGGTCTTGTACAACAGAATCGGAGTGCATCGGGGCGAGCTCAACGCAAATGGTTGGCGCCGTCTTGAAGACGAATGAGGTGTTCTCCCTGGATTGCTCCGAGACCAGTGAAAAGGGACGGAAATTTTGCTTAGGCTTGGTGGCACTCTGAATGTTGTTGATGCTGGTAATTAGCTGCAGTTCTTGAATAGCAGGCTTTCCAAGAAGGACAAAGCACCTCGTCAAAAATGTCGATGTCTAGAGTTGTCTGGCGACCTCGATACAATAGCTGTAATCGAGCGTCTCCTTGTATTGCCAATGGTCTCTCATCAGACCCGTGGAGCTGTCGGCGTGGTTTAGATAGAACTGGTCCTCACTCGAGTTGTCGAAGAGTCTCAGGTGGTATCACCATCTCGTCAGAGCCCGTGTCAATCTTGAATTTCAGGGGACGACCGTGGACTATTTCTCTTGTTTCCCAATTTTTTGTCGGCGAAGAGCTCACTGTGCCCAGGAATCCACTCTTGGTTCCAACATCTCGAGCTTGAACTACATCTACACATTTGGAAAGACAAACAGTTGTGTAGTGACCCTTTTTGAGGCACGACTTGCATGTCTTATTCTGTGCGGGGCAAGCAGATCGTGGGTGACTTTCCTGCCACTTCTCCTGGTGGAAGCCTACCTTGTTGATGCTTGGTTGGGCAGGATTTAGCTCTGCTTGTTGCTGTCGCACCATTTCGACTTGCCATGTTGCGTCTAGGGCTTTCTGTAACGTCAGATCTGGGTCAAGTTGCGACATCGCTGACAGCTGTCTGTCTCTGATGCCAACGGCTAACCCATCATGGATAAACTTTTCTTGGAGGCTGCTGTACTCGCAGTGTTTGGAAAGAGCGTGAAGTGCTGTTGCAAATTCTTCTACAGACCCTGTCTCTGGTAACCGAGTGTTGAAGCGTGCTCTTTCAAAGATGACCTTGCAACGTGGAATAAAGTATTTGTCAAATCATTTCATCACAACGATGAACGTTTTCGAGTCTTCACCTGTGACGTTGAAGGTGCCAAAGATGTCCTCAGCCTGGTCGCCCATGATGTACAGCAGGGCTTCGAATTGGTGTTCTTCAGGCTGTGCACCGAGTCCAGAACAGGTACGAAAACGTTCTAAGCGCTTCCATTCTGGCCACTCATTAGGCGATGAGAAGCAGAAGGCTTCCGGAGGTTGTGTCGTGACCGAAGCCATCGGCGCTACTGAGGTGGGTGGCATGGCAGTCTCACTGCCGACCGTTCTGTTGGCTGCATTGTCCAGGCTTGATGCCGTTCCAGGCAGACCCCTTCAAGCAACTTGCCTTACGGATGATCGCACACAACTTCTGACACCAGTTTCATACGACTTTGACTGGTGTATGGCAAACAACAGGGAACTATGCAGTAATCACTTACGCAGTGAAAAGCGGTACGCACAGATCGAGAAAGAGGCACTTGCACTTGTGTGGGAATGCAACAAATTCTCTAACTACCTCGTTGTCAAGCAGTTTCTCCTAGAAACTGACCACAAGCCTCCCGTGCCTATTTTCAACTCGAAGAATTTTGATGGCCTCACACT
Source organism: Haemaphysalis longicornis (assembly GCA_013339765.2). NCBI lineage: Eukaryota > Metazoa > Arthropoda > Arachnida > Ixodida > Ixodidae > Haemaphysalis > Haemaphysalis longicornis. The sequence continues at coordinate 44,923 of JABSTR010002855.1, read as the reverse complement.
AAAGCTACAGAGACTTCGCATGCACATGATGCATTAGTTACATTGTGGTCTATGTACTCAGCAAGGAGCTTCTGGCTGCCAATGCTCTCTGTCACTCACTGCTCTGATCAACCGTCCCATCCGCAGAATCCCGTGAACTGGTTGAGGAAATAGATGCCTTTGTCAGGCAGCTCACAGCAAACGTTCCAATCAAACCAGCCTGTCTCGAGCTGCTTTGGAATAGTCTGTCAACTGCGGAAATTTTGAAGCAAAGATTTAATTGAGAAAAATTTTGAGAGATTTAATCGTGTACTGAAGTCATACATTCGACTGGCTCTGCTGGAGCAGCGTCCAGTGAAGGAAACTGACTGAGTACTTGGGAGTATACAGAGCCACCCCTCACAGCACCACCGGTCTCTCCCCGACCGTTCTACATGGCCGACACATGGGAACTTATTTGGACATCATTGGTCAGCCGACTGCTTACTTCAGCACAAATCCTTAACGAGATGAGTTCGCTCGGAAAAAGAGTCGCCGAGTGTCAACGAAAAAGTAAGGTATACACTGATCAACAGCGAGCTGCAAGGGTCCCCAAGTTTCAAGTTGGCACCCACGTACGAGTGAAGAAACCATTTCCTGGACCATAGGGCACTCTAAGTTATGAACCAATATTAAAAATTCTAAAAAAATTGGCCGCTGGTCCTTCCATCTGGAAAACGGTCGAACTTGGAACACTTCACAGCTATCAGTGGCACCAAAAGAGGCATCACCAGGGCAAGAAACTAACAAGGACAGGGCAAGAAACTAACAAGGACAACTCTTGCACGTACAACATGCCCCCGTTGACAGACTACCAAAGTAGAGCTGCACCATCAATGGTGCAGCTGCACCGCCAAGCTCACAGCCACTTTTGTCCAGCTGGCTCACGAATCACACCCTGGTATCGTGAAAACCAAACAACGCCTACGAGAGAAGTATTGGTGGCCAGGGTTACACAAACACGTTGAAAACAACTATCCGCAGTTGTGCCATTTGTCAGAGCGCGGACAAAAGTGCCAAGAATCTCGCCCCCACACCACTGCAGCCAATCCCTCTTCCTGACAAACCTTGGGACAAGATAGCTATTGACATTGTTGGTCCTTTCGAGCGTGCACCTACAGACTGCAGATTCGCCATTTCAGTAGTTTACTATTTTTCGAATGGCCAGAAGTGGCTTTTTGCGCTGAGGTTACCTCCGCACGGTGACGAAGTTTCTACTCTCACTCTTCGCACGTGAGGGTTACCCGACAGAGATAGTGTGATCACGGCAGACAGTTCACATCGAGGGAATTTGAATCCTTCCTTGAAGACCGTGGAATCAGGCACATCTTTTCTGCCGTTATACCACCCACAGGCAAAGGGTCTAGTGGAAAGATTTAATCGTGTACTGAAGTCCTACATTCAACTGGCCTGCTGGAGCAGCGTCCAGTGAAGGCAACTATGACTGAATACTTGGGAGTATACAGAGCCACCCCTCACAGCACCACCGGTCTCTCCCCCTGGCCGTTCTTCTACATGGCCGACACATGAGAACATCGCTGGATATAATTGGTCAGCCTGACAGCCGACTTCAGCACAAATCCTTCGCGGGAGATGAGCGTGATCAGGAAAAGAGTCGCAGAGTATCAACGGAAGAGCAAGGCCGACGCTGATCAACGCCGAGCTGCTAGGGTCCCCAAGTTCCAAGTTGGCACCTACGTACGAGTGAAAAAACCAATTCCCGGACCAAAGGGCACTCCAAGTTATGGACCACCATTGAAAATCCTCAAAAGAATCGGCCGCTGGTCTTTCTATCTGGAAGACGGTCGAACATGGAACGCTTCGCAGCTGTCAGCGGTACCAAAAGAGGCATCGCCAGAGCAAGAAAAATAACATAGACATCTCTGGCGCGCACGACATGCCCCCGTTGACAGACTGTCACAGTAGAGATGTACCATCGAAGACTTGGATCACTAGCCTGCTGGTCCGCATCAAACGCAGGAAGCGAGTTCCGCTGATCAACTTGCGTCTCCTTCACGCCCTGTACCACTACCCGTGCCGCCGAGCCCACCACAGCCGCAAGGTTCGCAACCCGCATAAGCCTGGCTTCAGGCTCTCGCACGGAGGAGTGCAGTGTACCGGTAGAGGGCAATGGACTTGATGCCGAGCCACCGCCTGACCGGCCAAGGAGAAATCGCAGACCTCCAGTGCGCTTCCAAGATTACGTGCAGTGATTTGACAGGAGTGAGTGTTCACACAGATAGTGACTGTTTTGTGATTTATGTGTACAGACAGTGACTGCAATTGTGATTTGCTTTGTGCGGACTGGACTTTCTAATGATTCATACGTTTTCTTCCCAGGGAGGGAAAGATGTAGTGTCGTGCAATAGCACCAGGTGCCGCCACTCATCTGCGATTATCTGTAGACGCCAAGATGTGGCGCCACACTCGTTATAGTATGTATATATATAGGACAGACATCCTTCAATAAAGACTTCCGTTCATCTGGGCTACGATGTGTGGTGTGGTGCATCCGTTCGGCCGCACCGTCCGGCCAACATAACAACTGTACTGTAAACAGATGAGAATTTAAAAAGTGCAGGGGGGAGAAAATATTATCCAAGGGCAGAAACTGTGAGAGAGGTCGGGCCGTGCGCTAGCGAGCATGGCAATTTCACGACTCCTGACGTTGTCGAGCTTCGCGAGTACGGCACGCATATGATGACGCCCGTCTTAGATTTCCCGTAGAGTTCATAGAGGCATAGAATTCACATACGTGGAAATTAAACGTGAAATGCGCGCATGTGGCCTCGCAGGGAATTAACATAGTCTCGGGGTAGGGGGTAGGGATTTCACAACGCCTACGAGGCGCCTGCCCGTTTTGCTGTGTGAACGTCAACTGAAGTTTCTGCGCACAACTGGGTGTGAAACCCGTGGACAGGCCTTGCCGATGGCGTTTTCAAAGCTGATAAATTCCTACATTTTACTTGTATTTTGCTTTTCGTGTATGTGTGCCACTGCAGGTCGATAGGGATCTTATTTCATGACCGCCTTTAGGGATAGCAGTGTGCAAACAAATTACGGAGCGGTTCTTTTGCCCAGACTTAAACCCTTGTTATACACGGGCACCTTAACGGCCGTTACGAGAACGGCAGTTGGCCTTAGAGGCAGTTAGGCGGAGTTGCATGGCAGCGCGAGCACTGTTGGAAACCCAGCGGCAATCACTGCGCCAGCGGAGGTCACCGGTCTCCGTTCCGTCGGCAGATAGGTAAGATGGCTCTGCCTAGCAACGTGTCCCCGCTGCAGGCGAGCGCGCTGCCACAAAAACGCTTCGTCCGGACACCATCGCCGCCGCATTTTAACTTGTGGCAGGACAGCGGTGCTGCGGTTATTTCAAGCGATGGAGTGTGAATTAGGACGCTTCACCACATCGAAACTACAACAAGCGCATCCATTTGCAACGTCATGAATCGGATTGGTTCGGTTAAATGTTAAGCAGTAATCACTGCTGTTACAAAGAACGGTTGCGACGAGTGAAAGAAATACGCTGTGTAACATGCAGCGCAGAAAATAATTAGAGAAGAAAATTTTTGAGTTCTCGAGGTAGCATTTTAAGAGTAACATGATAAATCATCCAAGCGGAACTGAACATGGGAAGTGCCGTGTGAGCACAGCCACCACAGTTCAGTTCCCATGGCTGGGAGGGCATTCAACTGCCGTTTGCATTAACGGCCATTGCAAGTGCCCATGTAGCAGGGGTACAAAAGCGATGGCTGATTTGCCGTTGATTATTGCTTCAGTGGCGGTGCACCAGCGTCACAGGCAATTTTTCATTTGGATATTAATGGGCTACCTTGTCATTAATGGAGGCGTTTTGGTTGTTGGCAGAAACGTGTCGTGAAAGGGCAAGATTCAGCCTGGTGCTGTATGTTGGTTGCCAGAAATGGCTGCCCGCTGCCTTTGTAAACAATAGCGCTGCTATCGTTGGCTTGCCGTTTTAGACCCTGACGGTGGCAGCGCTGATGCTGCTAAATAGTGATGCATGTGCAACACGGGGAGGTGCGTGATGTTCAGTTATGAAGTAAAAGCCGTGGCAGTGCTCGATTTTACATAGCATGTTCGTTGTGACAAGCAATTTTTAGTTTGTTCATAGTAAATCTGCTATTGTGTAAAAATGAGAGCTTGTTTTTTTTAATTTTTGTTGTGCAGGCCACTGCACTCAGTTCAATGCAGACATTCTTCAGGAGAGTGATAAAAATAGGGTTCTGGGTTCTTCTAATTTTTTATTATCGTTGAAGGCCGTGCTTTTAGCGATTATCTATCATGAATGCCATATGTGTCTTAACATTGCTTCTATCAACACCTGCTCCAAAAGCTGGTTTTGCTGCTCCAAAACGCATTTTTGTCTGCTCCAAAAGCTGCTCCAAAGTGGCCTAAGCCGGTAGCATCACTGTAATAATTTTTTGTAAACTAAGTTCGATTAGTGCCCATATAATCTCTAACTCACTGCTAATGTGGATGCACGGGGAAGGAAAGTATTTGTTAATAGCCAAGAGCACGCCACCACCTTTTGGGGCAGTACGGTCACATCGGAAAATAAAAAATTTATCCGCGGGCAGAAAAAGTTTGTGGTTGTGAATTTGGGTGTGTAGCCAGGTTTGCGTCAGAGCAAGGATGTCAGCATTACACGTATCTATAGCAGAAGTTATTTGGTCTCATTTGTTGATAATGCTTCGAATGTTAGTAAAGAGGACTGTGATTTCTGGTAGTGGTTAACCACTTCCCTTCGCGTCTACCTATGTGTACTGCAGTAGAATGGATGATTGGGCTAGTAGGTAGCTGTTCATCTTGAAGGTGGAAGCGCTCACACAGCAGGTACGAAGGTAGAAAAAACTCCGTGTCTTCTGTTTTTCTACTTTGGTCGCTGTTGTGTGATCTCTTCATCCTTTAAGGAATACTTATGTGGCAGTGTGTAATGATGATGTAGCCTGATTGTTAACAGTGCTGTAGGGTGGCGCATGCTCCTTGACGCTATTTGTTGTCGAATCGTAGATGAATTGCTCTTTATTAATCGTGAGTTTGTTGTAGCGCAGTTTATAAACAGGGACAGTTTTTTTTTGCAAATTCAAGTAGCCTTTTGCGAGCATGTTGTGTAGCAGGGAAAAATCTTCACTGATTGTGATGTCTTTTTCCTTTAGCATTTTGCGGGCACCGAGTATGGCGTCTTTCAGTTTGTAACTAGAGAACTTTACGATGATCGGGCGGCACTTATTTGGATGGTAGGCTCCCAACCGTTGAGCACGCTCAATAGCATTTTGCGGGAGCGGGTCAACCACACCGCTGACCGCTTCTACTATACTGTCTTCGGATTTTTCCCAGGTTTTTTGAGTGTCCAGAATGATGTGAAAAAGTAGGCTTTCACACCGCGCCTATCTTCTAGCTCGTCTGCGTGCGATTGTAGACTGTCCTGCTGTGTGATTAGGTAATTTGTCAATTCTTATATGCTGGTCATGCTTTCGCCATTCAGATCGAGTGCTTTGGTTTTTTCTTCTGGTTCGTCAAGTCATTTCTGAATGCAGCCAATTTTGTACTCGATTTGTTTTTGGCCTTTTTAATAGATTTTAGGTCAGTGGCTAATTTACTCTGGCATTCAGCGGATTACACAGAACGGGACTGAAGGTCTTTAAGCAGCTGAAAAATCATGTTGTTTTGCTTTGATAGTTCTTCCGGTAATGTTTCTCTTTCTAGCGTGATTGTAGAGCGAGTGTGTGGCCCTGGGTTTAACTCTACATCACCCGTCGGGTGATGTAGAGTTTTTTTTGTTACGGTTTTGTTGTTACGGTTTTGTTGCTGTGCTCAGCACAGCAACAAAAAACCTTCAGAAAACACTCATGGGCAATGTCACAGAGCACTTGTGGGCACGGAAACAGGAGCAAATAGCGATTATCGCTTTTTTTTTAGGGTGGGGTACACACCTGGGAAACGCGAAAGAACGGCATGTTAGCATTTTTGCAGCAGCTGCTCCTTTGGACACTGAAAGCTTGCTGCAGATGATGGCTGTATATATAGTCGCAGGGGTCTGATAATGTTGGCAAAACGGATGTCGTAGCGGCGCAGAAGAAAGCAGACTGCACGCTGGGCATCTCAATGAATGCAGGGTTTGCGGCTTCATGCTGATTGCTGAACCAGTTGAAACCGGTCCGAGAAATTCACTTAGACTAGTCTGGTACTTCTGCATAAATGTGCAAGGTTGTCGCCTCAGCTATTCGAACTCCTTTATACAATGTGGAGAAGCGTGTGCTGTTGCAAAGAGCGAAATTGCTCAAGCAGATGCTCCAGGGGTATTTATTCTGGGAAATAACGCAGTTTTTTTAAATAAGGGGTTTTATAAACGGGCTGTGCTTTGTACTGCTCAATTATTTTACATGCCTTTATCAGAATACGGTTATTATCAAATGCGTAGCATTTTTTTGCGAGTTAGATATAACCGGGCTTACTGTGGGTCTGTTCAACAAAGAAACTCCACTAGTATGCTAGCACATTTTGCCACATTCTCTAGCAGTGGGAAACAGCACATAGGGAAATAGCTGTTTTTCAACAGCCTTTTTTCTAGTCTCCTGGTGTGGTCTTTGTGCAGTTCCACATCTGCAAAGTCATTTGCACAGCCACAGGAAAACTTGCAACTTAAGTCCCTCTATTTGTTGCTCGAACTTGAGCTTTGTTTTCTCCAGGTGTCATCTTGTCAGACTTTTACTCAAATTAGCCAGTGCTAGTTTCATTTTACGAGATTTGAGCGTGTGAACATAAACGCCCAGCTCAACTGGATGCATAGAGCAGTGAATGAATAGCACAGGAGCTAGGTCAAGTTGCAAAGCTACGTGAGCATAAACTTGCTGTCTCGCATCGGCTTTTACTTGTATTTGGCATGGCAGCTGAGTGGCCAAGGCAAGGTGCTGCTGAGCCCAAAGACGGCTCAATTTCTCGTCACGGCGGCCACTTTTCTGATGGAGGCAAAAAGTGAAGACGCCTGTGTTTTTGTCATTTTTGCACTTGTTAAACATCTCCAGGTGGCCGAAATTAATTTGGAGCCTGCCACTATGGCCTGCCTTATCGCCTGTGTAGCATCATGGTGTTAAACCTCATGATCAGCTTACACACCTCGCTAATGTCCAATAGTAAGGGATGGTGAAGTTTTTTATTCTTTGCTAAGTTCAATTTCCAATCTATATATTGGACCTTTAGGTGTGTTTATACATGTGATTCTTGTGCGCTATATTTCATATAACTAGAATAATGATGCCGATGCTGTGTTCCTTTTTTGTGATCAAGGTCAAGACTGAGCAGGCAAATGGAGTTGTACATTTCCAGCCACACTTAACACAAGTTTGTGCGACATCAAATAAAAATATTGTCTAAAATATGGCTTTACTTCGACACGCTGAGCGAACAATGGTATTCAGATAACCTGTATTTTATGGTACAAGAACTAGAGTTCTCTATAACACATGGGTAGTAAATGTTTGGCAGTAGAGATATTTGGACAGTTACATGAACTTTTGTGTAGAGGACAGCATTCATCTGCTCCATTATACCCAAAAGATGTGCGGATGCATATGAAAGGCCTGCAATTTGTATACCTTGGCAAGAACTGTCTCTTAGTTTGTGCATGAGTGTGCCATGCTTTTTGCCAAATTCCTGGTATATTTTTATATGGCCATAAGGTTCAGCAGCTGTTTCAAAGAGAAAGATTACTTATCATTTTCCACACAGGTGTTCGTGATGGTGAAATTAGATTAGAGCTCACTCGGTGTGTCATCTGTGTGCATAGGACCTAATGCTATGCTTTTCGAAGATGGTAGTTATTCTTGGGCTACGAATGCAAATATTTTGGTCTATGTCTGTCAGTCTGTCCCTCGATTCAGCAGCCCTGCCAAAAGTCAGGTATTCTTAAACGGGACATTTATATGGGTATAAAATTATCAGTGTTCCACATCTTCTGTGAATGTTATAGTTGTCGACACTATTGAGCAAAAAAACTTTGGGCATACTTGTGGGAAAACACCAATACATTGGTGTAAGTTGCAGTGTTTTTTTTTAAATTAAACACACAGTGCTGCTTGATTTCCATAATAGCGAAAAATGCACGTTGTACAAATTTTTATACTCAAAAGTACTAAAAGCACTCATGGCGCCCCTTAAGGTGTCATACAAAGACGTCTAACCGTAACAAAACGTTCCAGTAGGTGATCTGGGAGCAGCAGAACGCGGCGAAATTGAATTGACTTGAAAAGCTTTTGTTATGCTTATTATTGGATGAGCCACACAAAAACAGACAAATGTGAGTGATGCGCGGTAAAAGAAAAGAGGAGCATTTACGTGGCAGAGGCGGCAGAGAACTATCGTCTTCCGATGACATTTGCAGCAAACTGGGCAGATAGGCAGCCATTTTTTTAGTTTGTGACTCAGCCTGTATGTTTGGGAATGAAATGCTCACGAAATTTTTGCATACCTTGTACCGTCACTGCAGTGGAGGGAGGTTCTTGTGAAACTATACATTTTTTGACACAAAGCTGCTTGTTGGGTCAAACATATCTCTTGAAGCTTGCTTTCGGAATTATTCTCGCACAGTCTTTTCTAATCTTTTATCTCAATTTTCCCACTAAGGAGTTTTTTCACTGACGGCAAGAAAATCCAGTCTGGAGGCAAACTGCACTCCAGTCGGTCCCGGAAACAGCACAACTGCCAGACATCTCATGGGGAAGTGTGTCAAACGAAAACAACCTACATCTGCGAAGCTTGCCCAAAAGCGCCCCGTAAAAAATGCGGCCTGGGCGTACACATGAAACTGCACACCAGCAAGAATCCTCATGTGTGCACAACCTGTAATAAAAGCTTCACTTGTAGATCTTCCCTGATTAGACATGAAGTATTGCATTCTAGTGAGAAGCCCTACATGTGTACCATCTGTCAGAAGAGCTTTGCTCGTAGATACAGCTTGGTCTCTCATAAACGATTGCACTCTGTCGAAGGATCCTATGTGTGTGAGGTCTGTCAGAAGACCTTCACTCAAAGAGGCCACCTTGTTGCTCATGAAAGATTGCATTCCGGCAAAAAGGTCTATGTGTGTGGCGTGTGTCAGAAGTGCTTTAATGAAAAAAGCCACCTGGTTACTCATGAAAGACTGCACTCTGGTGAGAGGCCCTACATGTGTAGCTTCTGTCCGAAGAGCTTTGCTAATAAATGTAACCTCGTTGCTCATGAAAGATTGCACTCTGGCAAGAAGCCCTTTGTGTGTAGCATGTGTCAGAAGAGCTTTACTGAAAGAGGCCACCTGGTTTGTCATAAAAGATTGCACTCCGGCGAAAAGCCTTACGTCTGTAGCACCTGCCAGAAGAGCTTTACTCAAAGGTGCCACCTAGTTATTCATAAAAGAATACACTCCGGTGAGAGGCCCTACACGTGTAGCATCTGTACAAAGAGCTTCGCTACTACAAGTCAGCTGGCTTCTCATAAAAGATTGCACTCCGGTGAAAGGCCTTATGTGTGTAGCAGCTGTAAGAAGAGCTTTACTCAAATTGGGCACCTGATTGCTCATGAAAGATTGCACTCTGGGAAAGGGCCCTACACGTGTAGGTTCTGTCCAAATAGTTTTACTACTGAACGTCACCTGGCTTCTCACGAAAGATTGCATTCCGGTGAAAGGGCTTAGTGTAGCAGCCATGAGAAGAGCTTTGATGAAAATTGCTGAATGATAGCTCATAAAGGAGTGGACTCTGCTGACATATTATATATGTCAGCAGATATATTGTATATGTAAGCATATATTTTTGCTCAAAGTTCCCACCCAGGTATGCATGAAAGGTTGAAGTATGGCTAGAGGGCCTCTCAGTGTCAAAGAAGCTTTATTACAAGATCCTAGTTGCTCATTCATGAAGTATTACACTCTGATGAGAGGCCCTATGCATGTGCAGCTGTACAAATACCTTCACTGCTAACAGAAACATGGTTATTCAAGAAAGAAGGCACAGTGACAAGAAACCCCTCATATGTACTCTGCTGTGAAGCCGTATGTATGTAGCATGTCAAAAGAGCTTTGCTGACAAATGGTAACTTATCAAATGAAAAAAGGCGTACCCACCACAGGCCCCGTTCACAATTTGTAAGAAAACTTGCCTGGAAACAGTTTGGTGAGTCATAGTGATTATGCAGTCACTGCTGACAAGCCTTTTATTTGTAAATACCTTTCACTTTGATGAACAAATTGCACACTTGTTTAAAGCCTGTTGGTTGTATGCATTGCAAAAGCTTTGATTACAGGCATACCTTTCGTATGCATGAGGAGGAATCTGGACAAGGAACTGTGTTGGCATCATCTCTTAAAAGGACTTCAGGAACTCAAAAGGGACTGCATAATGGACTGCATCAACCCCTGTACCAAGAAAAGTTTTGCTATAGAAATTGCAGTCGAGCAAGAACTTTCACATAATCAAAAAACCTTCTGTATGTGCAAGCCATCAAAAAGCAATCCTTTGAATCAAACCTTATTGTTGGCGGGTGTGTGTTACTGCAAAGCTGGCTGTATGAAAACATTTGTAATGAGAAACCTTATTCCCCATGAAAAGTTGTATTGTGGTGAAAACTCGTGTACAATGTAAAACTGGTTCCCCAAAAAATCCTGTTCTGCTCTGTTAACTGCAGTTGTACCATTTTCAGTGATCTTTGAGAGGCAATTTAATTTTTCAAGATGATAAGTAAGCAGTGTGGAAGTTGTAAATTTCGCTTTTGGAGAACACATCTGCTTTGAATAATCTCGGTGATAATTATTTGAATGGTTGCGAAAAATAGTGACCAGCTGGAGATAACAGTGCATTAGCCAAAGTGACCACTAACATTTATAGTACCACACAACAGTTGAGGAGCTTCATTGACACTTGTGAAGAAACAGTGAAGACGCCATGTGGGTGGGGAGAATAGATTTGCATTTGATGCACTTGACGATGGTTTTTTAGCAATCGCACCCAATGGGCTGTGCTGCATGTATCATCAATGTTATCACCAAGAGTCATTACCTCTGGATGTGCGAACCACTAGATGATGACAAACAGATGCACTAGGCAGGTGCTCAGAAAACAAACTAACATTACATGCACGGTTGTCTTGCTCCTAATCCACCAGCCAGAAGTGGTTATTTTTCCAAACAATGGCCTAATGTGACTCGCAGGAAAATGGCTCTCCGACTTGTGCGAAAAAAATCCCATGCACTGTTCTGTCGTCCCACCCTCGCTGCTGCTTTGCATCTTGCGTAAGGGGGGACACTGGTCTTGAGGACATTTTTGTTATTTTTTAACCTATGTGCTTGAGATTTACACATTGAGTGTATTTCAACATCCTGAGCTCAAATATGCAGTCAGTTTTTGTCTATGGGGTGTAAGTTTAGAGTTTTGTAACATGTTATGTCACTCCGTTTCGAGAAATTTTTTCATTATGTATCTATAAAATACTCAAATAGCTTTTCTTCCTTTGTGCTCTAGGAGGACCAAGGAGTGCAACTATACCACTGCAGTAATTTTAGCATGGTTTCTGCAAACGCTGTAAAATTCGTAAATGTCAGGTCATCAATTTACAATGTTTTTGTAAAACTAACTGCATGAAATCTTGTGCCAGCAAAAAGAAATTCTGTAGTTTTGTGGTTTTATTGCACTGCTCAGTTCATAAGCTTTCGAATGCAGCAAAAATGATGTAAATCGAACCAGTACGTCTCGAGATATTGTACCCGACAGTTGACCATGTGGGAAAAAAATTGGGTCTGAGAAAACAGGACACGAAGTTTACAAACATAAGCAAGAATGGTCATTTAGGTGACTTCAAAGGGCGACAGCTTTCTGAATACTTATGATACAACTATAATATTTTGCAGGTACATTCTTTGGGACCTGTAGGCTGCAAATGAAATTAATAATAAAAATTGGTTTTTTGGCAAATTTTCGGTCCTCAAGACCAATGTCCCCCCTTAAGCCCCGCTTGCCAAAGATGTATACCTAACAATCCTTAATAGTGTGTATGATATTTGTTCATATGCGAAAATGTTGAAATGCGTCTGTGCAGTCAATGCACACCCGTAAACCATTAGTGGCGTGAATGCAGTGCAGTCTGTGGTGTTTCCTTCCTCTATGGCTCTGACTGGAAACTGGGCTGCACAGCATAGTCAATGTGGAATCACTCTGTGTGGCTTTCTGTCACCTGCTTTGACACGTCTTTATTGCTACAATTGCCACGGTTGCACACGTAATACAAAAAGAGCTTTGCTACATTTAAAAAATTGCATTATTTTCGGATGCTCTAAGAATAACATTGTGCATGTTTCTTGAGTGACTGTATGATCACGGTGGCTACTGCACATTTCCGCTGTCTGTCGCATGCAATTACATCATATTATGGCTTTCTTTAGATTTGATTACGGGGTATTCATTGCATTGTACACTGGTGTGGTTTGGTTAGCAAAGCCACACTGCTCTAACATCAGGCAGGCTGCCTTGTTCAGGAAGTAACAAACAGAGGAGGTGTGGCCTGCTGTGAAAAGCCACTACTTGAATGTGTGGTGTGCTTTTGAAACGGGATATTGTTACGTTGAAACGGGAGTACAGCTCAAGCAGGCAGAGTCAGTGACACACTAGACCAGTCCAAAGCCAGTCATTGTCATCTTCCTCTTTCCTAAGCTGGTTGAATATCTGGATCTCACTTCTCATCGGTGCCTAAGCGTACATAGCCAAGAACGTCGTGACAATATAATGCTTTCTGCGACAAGTCCATATCTGAATGTTAATTGGGCTCTCTGAAATTTAAAATTGAAAGTGTAAGCTCAGTCAGAAGAGTGGGTGCGATTTTTCATGATACCCTGTTGTTGAATAACTATATAAGCTCTTATACAGGGAAACTTTTTTAAAGCTAGCATTTATCTTCTTCTGAAAACAAAAATGGTAAATCTAGAAGGATTTATTTCTCAATGGGTTCACCTATGGTAGCCTGGGTTATGACATGATCAGCGCCAAATATTTATAATTTGTGTCTTACAGTAGAGAAAAAAATTAGCATTGTTTGTACGCACCATTTGGCTTCCCTCTTCAGTTGTTATTCTGACAACCACATGTGCTAAAAATTCATCACTTGCTCCACATTGAATTACTATAGCATACTGAAAGAAGCAAGCACCTAGCCACAGCCACAGGAGTAGAGTAGTCTTCCTATATCAGCACATTGCATATTGCTGTACGTCATCTTAACACTGGCTTGTAGCATACTCAAGAACATATTCCGGTGCACAAATGTGTCACCATACGTTGCCTATTTTTTGTAACACGATCGTTGCAAAAATTATTGAGATCATTTCATATGTAGAATAACAGATTAGCTTGAAGTATGGGTTGCTAGCTTTGCATTCTACCCTGTGAAATTTTTACTGTTTTAATTCATTTTCGCACGTCCGTATAGCTTTGCATTTTGTTTCATAGCCTGTAGCTCGTGTTACTCTTTTTACTCTTGTCTATAGCTCTGCCTCCATTTGTCCTGCTGTGTCCTACGACTTTTTTTTATTTTTTGATGACCTGTGTATTTAGCCGTATTATTGTTGATTTATTCTTCCCCAATGTCATAGCCCTGCCTCTGTCGGTGTAGATCGATATACTTGGATCTTATTTTCGTACAATTTTTTATTTATTTTTCTATTGAGACATTTGTGTTTGCCTGCTACTCTTGTCTTGTGCGGATTTTCGGGCAGATCATGTCGGGTTTCAGCGACTTTTGTACCAAGTTCTCTCCCAGTTATGTGTATATGGCGTGGCTAAGGTGATGCGCTGCTGAGCACGAGGACGCGGGTTCGATTTCCGGCCGCGGCTGCCGCTTTTCTGATGGAGGCGAAAAGCAAAAACGCCCGTGTGTACGAGATTTCGGTGCACGCTAAAGATCCCCAGGTGGTCAAAATTAATCCGAAGCCCTCTACTACGGCGCGCCTCATCGCCTGCGTTGCGTCGGCGCGTTAAACCCTACAATCAATCAACGAATCAATCAATGTGTATATGGCATGTGAATAAAGTCATTTCATTTCATTTTTCCATACTGAACAATGTTAGCCTGTTACACATCAAGACATGTTTATTCGTAATTAGTTTAGTATCATTTCGAAAACGTGGGTCACCATGTTTCTCTACATTGTGACTAATAAAAGAAATGTGTCAGATGAAGCCTTACTTGATGCCCACAGACTATGAAAGTTGTCGCCAAATAAATGCTGTCCTGGAATAAAAAAGTTGCACCAGTTTTTAAACAGAAAAGATAAATTATTTCAAAAATTCAACTGATAAACACAGGCATCGCTGTAAGTAAAGTTTTCTGCGTTTCTATCTGCAATGCACACAACTACCGTAATTACCCGATTCTAACGCGCCCACGATTCTAACGCGCACCCGATTTTCTTGGCAAAAAAAAAACTAAAAAACTTGCACCTCCGATTGTAACGCGCCCGGAACTTTGTGAGCAAGAAAAACGAATGCGAGAGAAACGGGCGATTTATTTTTCGAAGTAATCTCACTCCTCGTCGCTCTCCGCTGACCACAACATCTTGTCCTCGGTGCCGGCAAGCGCGTCCGCGACTTCTGAACGAACGTTCAACCATGGTCGATGGGATCGTGGCCCACGCCTCGCACGCCCATCCCGCGAGCTTCTCCAGAGGCGCACGCTTCAGCCGACCGCTCGTTTAAACGCGTGAGAGCCGCTTCTGCCATTGCTGTTATCAAGCGCGCAAGTGGAACGATTTGACGATTTGTGTGAACGCCGATAGAAAAGCTTAGGCGCCTATGCTTCCTGCGTCCGAAAAATCTTGCTAAAAACTTTGGCGCCATCTTGATATGGCAATGGCGATGGGTGGGATAAAATTTTCGCTGTTTCGGCAGTTTCAGTTTCGTATCCGATTCTAACGCGCATGCGATTTTTTGACCTACTTTTCCGGAAAAAAAGTGCGCGTTAGAATCGGGTAATTACGGTAACTTACTGGCTTCAGAAAATGTAGTCGTGAAAAATTTTCTTCGGATAAGCAAGAGCAGGGACACGGCTGTAAGGAAAAGCCTGCAAATAATCAAAAGAGAAAGCTGTGCAGAAAATCAGAGTCGTCCAGAAGCAGGCCGGATGCAAAATACAACAGGAATACCAAATTGAAAGGCGATCTGTCTCTAAAAGTTGGCCAGACAAGGTGCAGAGAAGGGCGAATGAACAGACGAGGCGCCAAGATGAGACAGGGTGAGAAAAACGCCCACAGGGACCACGAGAAGGTTACCTCACGACAAAGAGGTAACGCGCTAAGGAGCTTGCGAGCTCGCAAGAGGCAAAAAGCAGCGCGCAAGCGCAGAGTGGCAGGTGGAATTGTAAAGCGGTGGTTTCTAGCGCGACCCTCGGTCCAGGCTGTGTGCCACCGACACACGAGCAATATGAAGGAAGATAGTTGGGATAACCGAGTAGATTGTGTAGCGAAAGGTACTGAATGGTTGAGGCGGAAGAAGGTTAAGATGAAGCCATAGCTGAACGAACCTGATGGAAACCACGGAGTTGACTCGGAAAGGAATTCGACCCATAATGGTGACGAATGATTGCGTGTTGTGTTAGAGCCTCAATAGTGGAGTAAAGTGAAAAGGCGAGCTTCGTGTAAATGTATATAATGAGAATAGTGGTGTTTAATATTAGATTATCGAAGTGTGTGATTTTGGTGATGTCAGAGCAAATTGTATGAGTAGTTTGGTGTATGTGCATGAAGTGTAGATATGAAAGAAGTAGTTGCAAAGAGCGGTTGAGGAATGGAAGGAGGAAAAACGTTAGTTTGTGCCGCTTGAGAGAGTGTTGTCCAATAAGAGTTCACTTGAAGTGTTTGATTGTTATGATGTGTTAGAGCAGAGTGTTTGAGTAGATTGGTGTTTAAGAAAGTGATGTATTGTTGATAAAACGGGAATGTTGTGTAAACCAAGTGTGTGTGTTCGGGACAGAAGTGAACTACAGACAAGGGTGAAAAAAGTGGTGAAGTGTGAAATGAAAAGTGCGTCGAAAGAAGTGAGCAGTGGTGGTGAACAGTGGACTTATGATAAGTGACCAATGGTTGTGAAAAAAGAGGACATCTGTGGCCAAGACGAAGCAGTTTTTTGAGAAAAAAACTCTTAAAGCGGGGGGGTAATTGTCATGTGTCAGGGCACCCCCTGAGAGGGGGAGGCATCAAAACCCCCGAAAAAAGGGACAAAAAAGAACAAAGGAACGGCCATTTGAAGTGCGCGCCAGGAGCGCGCCAATCAGCAAGCGCCAGCGCCGACGCACCGAGTAATCATGGGCAAAGGTGGCAGCGCACTGGTCGGCCAATCAGGGAAGGCTACGCATGGGACAAGTGGCGAGATGACCATATAAGGACAGGGAAGAAGCAAGAAGCCAATGGGCGTGCGCCACGAGAAAGCCCAGAGGGTATAAAGCGGGGCGCACAAAGAGAAGGGGGAGGCAAGACACCGAAGAAACCAGGAGGCGGTAGGAGCACGTGCGCTTCAACGAACAAGCCAGGGGGACACGGCCAGGCCATCGACCGTGCCATCCGAGCCTGGCGGGGCCGACTTCGCATCGGCACCGTCATCCTAGGTGCACCACGAACCTGTGTCTTCGTGGCCCCAGCGGCATCGGTTGGGCACGAGCGGCCAGCGTCCACGC
The DNA here is from genome assembly GCA_013339765.2 of Haemaphysalis longicornis. Classification (NCBI taxonomy): domain Eukaryota; kingdom Metazoa; phylum Arthropoda; class Arachnida; order Ixodida; family Ixodidae; genus Haemaphysalis; species Haemaphysalis longicornis. The sequence goes on along the minus strand of JABSTR010002855.1, from coordinate 28,201 downwards.
TCCGTCGACGTTCGTCTCGACGGCCCCGAAAGGCGACGTTCGTGCCAAGCCTACCTGAGACCTCCAGCGGCAGCAGCTACCAGGGGGTAGCCACCAAGGAAATAAGTCGGGACGCACGGAGCCCACGTCGTCCAGCGAGTGACCGCGCGCATCCACGCCGGCACCGACGAAGCAGAGAGGACGGCTACCACCGAGCGCGGCCACGCAAGGGTGCGACACGTCAGCGCCGACGACAGCGGGGTAGGTCAGTCCAGTAGGGACGCAGTTTTAAAGGACACAACTAGGAGTTGTGGTACAAGAGAATTAACTAGAACTTGGTTAAGGAGTGTATTTAGAGGGTACTTGGTGTATGACGTTATTGTAGAGACTTTTGAGTTTTGATTTGAATTTTTTATTGAGCTGTTAAGTTCGGGGTTTGTATGTGTTTTATTTTGAGATTGTAAAGGTTTGAGTGTTTATCGTTTGTTGTTAGTTTAAATATTGAGTGCGTTGCCTGAGGGTTTTTTGTGTGTGCATTAAATGTATGTTGCTAAACACGTCAACGGCTTCCCTGTGTCCATTGCTCCGAGCTGGTAAAGGCCACCCCACAATCCGTTCACGTGACAAAAAGCGGGCCTCTGAAAACAGCTGCAGTGTGTACATGTCCAAAGCAAACATGAAACCTGTCGTCATTTCTTTACACGTGGATGGGCTTCGATATCAGTAATTGAAAATTTAAATGTCTTTAGTCCTGGGTCCAAAATAGGGAAAATTGGGCTTGCCTGTGGTCACCAAAATACGTTTAAGAATACAATGAAATTGGGGTGCATCTGACTTCAGCGACTGAAACTGAAACTGCAACTTGCTTAAAGCACATGTGTAGAACAGATTGTCATATCTATGAAGCTATTCCTCAACGTAATACTCTTTAAACGTGTTAATCCTAAAAATATGACAGGTGCTTCCACCCAACAGGCATTAATTCGAAGGCCAGATAAGAGCGTAGCCACCGTCGTGCGTATGACGCGATCGCGCCCCGCGCTCTACTGAACTGCATTGGCCATGCAGATTATATAAAGTACGTAAGCCTGGATAAGAAATTCCTGAAAAATAATGACCATTTAGCGAACCGAACGTTATTTAAGCACCAGAAATTTTCCATTGGTAGTAGGGAATATTGTCCGTGTGTCGAAGGCGTCATGCGGCACATATGTTAAAGAAGCCGCATAGCTGCAATCGTAGGTAAAATAAATTCATTATTATCAGGTTGTATGAATCGCTTTGCATCCATAACATCAGCTATGCTTTCTTTTTATTGCGATACGAAGCGGGAGTTGACGAAACGCCATTTCGAAGCGTTTGCAGCATACCCGGCTTTCGTTTCAACCATCGGCTCTGCGCGGTGCGGTGGAAAACGGTGAAACGGCCTCTTCGGAATTACGCTCGCCGGGCGATTGGGACGGCCGGAGTATAGCCGGAGCAACAGCGCGCCGCCGGCAGCCGATCGCGGAGGCCGTGCTTGGGTAGTGGAACGCCGCCTGCACCCCACGACGCCCTCGAAGACAAATATGTTAGCCGCCGCGAGTGGCGCTGGTTCGCCGTGCCCCAGGAGATCCCGAGACAGTGCCCGTTGAGCGAGGTGCCGCTAACGTGCTGTTAGGGGATTCACGCTCTGTTTTCAAGTTTTAAGGGCGAAGCCCCTTAGGGGTTTGGACTGTGGGCGTGTCTTGTCGTCGCCGTCCTAATCGTAATTCGTCTCATGTAGTCCCGGTACTAAAATACCGGGAAACGTGTTTACGGCTTGCGATATACGTAACGCCTGCTAAAAAAACACCGGAACACTCGTTTCTGTGTCGTACTTCTGTCCTGTTTTCTCCATTGTTTCCTCGTTACTTATGCCCTGTGGCAAAATGACGCAATAAGAAAAAACTCGTTTGCGCCTCGCGCTGGAGCGCTTGGTAATGCAGACTAAAATAACACCGTAGCACTCGTTTATGCCTCGTGATAAAGAGCTTCGTGCTTCAAAAACAACAGCAAAGCTGCATACCTGTACCCCCCAACGGTTTCATTCCCGTTGGCAAAAATGCCAAGGTGCCAAGAGTACACTTATACACTGCATGCTTCGCCCCTCACCAGGTTTCACGTTAGTGGAGATGGCCCGGATTTTTTCAAGCCTTTTATTTTTGGTATTTATTTTTGTATTTATATTTTTGTATTTCTAACTAGCTTCTGATAATAAAACATCACACCATAACCAGGAAACGGATGTAATACAGCAACAAAAGGGATAAACTGAAGCATCACGTAGCTGGCGACATTTGCATTCAAAGTGCATCGCCAGCGGTAGGCATTCCAGCTGGGAAAATCCAGTCCCTCTTCTGTTCAGAGGCGTGTAGTAGGTTCAAAGCGGTTTGTCGAGTCAAAACCTCCTGGCGTGAAAAAACCGCCGCCACTGTGCTAAATCACTGTCACAACCTCTGAGAGAAAATATGCCAAGCCTAATTCTCAATCGACCATACAATTCTGACGAAGAACAATGAAGCCGTTGAACGATAATGATGACATTGGCTTGAGGTTCTTCAACTTTTTTTCTTCCGCATATCTTAAAGGCCCAGAACGCGACTTCGGTAGCATTCGCTGCAGAATACCTGCTACAAAACAAAGTAAAAACTACCGGGCCATCTCCACTAACGTGAAACCTGGGGAGGGGCGAAGCATGCAGTCTATAAGAGTATTCAGAGATTACAAGTCTCTCTCTTGGCACAAGGCGCGTACTGATTCGGCGCCGCATAAGCACCAGTGGGAGGAGCAATCGCGGTTTGCTGAGGCAGTGGTGCCCTCTATTGCGTTGAACCGGATTCATGCAATTCAACGAGAGACAGACGGGCCGTAGGTTGTATTTGTGTCACGCTGCACCATGCTACGAAGTATGCTAAGTAGTAGCGCGAGGCGTTGGAAAACGAGTGTCCTGGTGCATTCTTGCAGTAGGCGTGCCCATCGAGATGAAGCGTTCTAGCGCGAGGCGTCGGAAAACCAGTGTCCCGGTCTTTTAGTACCGTAACTACATGAAACTACGCCATGAGACCACGACAGCCCCAGCCCCTAAGGTTCTTCGCCCCTAAAATAAAGCCGGGCAAGTTTCTTTAACCCACAAATTTCAGTTACGGCATTTTGCGTGGCTGATCTCATTGCGGAGGTTGCCCTACGCTCTGTGCGTCTCAGTATTGACCTTTGGCCATTAACTGTCCAAATAATTACCTATATGTTCAAAATTAGAATAAAATACTGCCTAAACTTACCATACAAATTGTTTAATTGCTTCTCCGCTGGCAACATTGCTTACAGAGGCACATTTTCGGTGATTTGGTCTTAGGAAATATCGGCATTGCGTGATCGGCAAAAGGAGGCCGGACCATGTCATGTAAGGCTAGGAAGACATTAGATTGTCTAACAGAAGACGAAAATAGGTTTCTTGCTTCCTAATGGGAAATACTGAATTTGCAAAGTTTATGAGATCATATTTGCAAACACGCTTCCGTGCCATGCAGAGGTACCCGCATAAAAAGCATATTCCATTCTCGCATTTCTCTGAACGCTATTTTGTTTTGCATACTCTCACAATGCTAAGCTGTCTAATAATACACCTGAGCTTAAAATAAACGGTACTTACATTCTCGATTCCGACAAACAAACAGTTTGTGAGCTGAGCAATTTGTTAAAAGTACAACGTTCTGCCTAAGAAGCCAATGCTTTATTTGTTTATACGAAGCATTCAGTGTCGTCGTTGTGGCATCCGTAATATCTATTAGGCAGTTTTAATGCAAAACGCTGGCATCCACAAAACTTCAAACAAGCTGGCTAAACGCCACGTTAAGCAGCCAAAGCGCAACAAGACTCCCGTAATTCCTGTGCAATTTTATGAAGTGCCTTAAGGAATTCGCAGGGTGCCTTATGTGGCCCCATTGACACCCTAAAAGAAATAATGTTTTACGTCCCGTTAACCGGACGCGGTGCCCACTTGTCGTCCGGTTCGAGCCAATTGGGGCGTGGAGGTTGGTAATCCTTCCGTTTCAAATTTTCCACCAGCAGTGACAAAACTGACGAGACTGGCCCCGATGCAGCGTTGTGCTGTACCACGTACGTGGCGTTGTCGGGGGTTGGGGCTGAGTGGGTTTCAAAATGGCGGCCAGTGTACGCAGATTCCACTTGCTGCGCAATAAAAGAATCCAAACTCAGCCGGCTTCCGATCTCCATCTCTTTCTTCTGAACGTCGCTGACGCCTGTCTCCTCAAGCCGTGTTTCATTTAAAAAGTGCACTGTGCTATAGAAGACGGTGTCATTGTCGACGGTTCCGTTGACATCTTGGCCTAGAAAATCTATTTCTGGCAAGTCGTATGTCGGGGAGTCGAGGGACAGGCACGTTTTCGCGATTAACGCCGCCGTACCCAGCACCACTGTCAGAACCGTCGCCTGCACGACCGTTGAGCGGCACCTGCATGGTATGGGAGCGGGGACGTGTTCATGGTAACGAGATATTGGTGCGAAATGATATGTTACAATTTCTTTTTCCAGAAATCAACACTTATGAAGCTCCTCTCAAGCGAGAACTACATATACCACCTCCGACATGCTAGAAGGTAATATCCTACGTCAGTAATGAAAGACAATGTTTTTCTGCTTTGCGCTTTACATTTAACAAAAACAAAGTTTTTATGATATGTGGTGTCGATGCAGTACAGTACAGCTCTAGTAGATGCTCACAGGTCCTATCATTCTTCTCGTCAAAAACGTTGCATTCAACCGGACAGGATGTCGGTTCAAGTCTTTTCATCCCTCTTGCCGCTGCGTCTGACAGATCGCGAATGGGCTGAAGGGGGCATTGGCACCAGCATCAACAAACTATCCAGTAACTCCTTCACCGAGAAATTTACGGAAGGTGACGCGCTTTTAGCTGTTTGGATGCAAGGAGCTCCTACAAAACGCAGGCTGTGCTCAGCTCACCAGTGCGGTCTCTTCGCACGCCGTGGCCTTCTCTGTCGCGGGCTCGGCACTGCCGTGGGAGGGATTTCGCCGGGCCGCCTCACCAACGACGGAGAAGTCAAATCTATGAGCAGGCCCTCCTCTTCTAAGTTTCCGCGCTGGATCAGATTGGCTCCCTGTCGAGTGAGGAAACTGGGAGGAAGCAGGTCCGCTCCCAGGAGGTCCCAGGAGGAAGCAGGTTCCGAACCCGTGACAGGCAAAAACGAGCCGAGTGCCTTATTCGAAGCCACGTCTTCCTTCAAATCTTGCCCATGAGGGATGCAGTCAGAGCCCGATGATGAACGGTCACTTTTGTGCTGCGTGCAGGGGTGAATGATGAAGTCTAAATGACATCAGAAAAGCAGCTGTTCGCTCCTCTTTTACACTGCACCTGATCGAAGTCACTCACGAGGATTGGAAGAACGTTACCTTTTGTTTTTCCATTTTACTACTGTAGGCATGTATGACCCTGCCTTATACGAGGCTCACTATGCCTTAGACAACGAGCATAATGGCGCCGTGGGCTTGTAATTGGCCATGGTCAGTTGTCAAATGGCTTAGGGAAAAGTGACACAGAAGCCATTGATCGCCTCATCAGCGAAGCTACAAAAAAAGCGATTAATCTTCTTATGTCCACCATGGCAACTAAACTGCTCCAATTATGCATTCACATCTCGGTCTCGGAACTCGTAGGAGGGCATCTTTTCAGACAACGTCTCCGCCTACGTCAAACGCCAACAGGACTGGCACATTTACAGGAGCTCAAAATGTCAACCCCATATGGACACGGACAGAAGCCTTCTTCCTCATTTAGTCTTTTCGTGTCCGCCCTCTTCCCAAAAACATGCATCCTACTTTGGACTCCAGTTGTCGCCACGCTCGTAGCCTAGCCTAAAAACAAATCTTCGGACCAATTTTATTGTAATTTTATTGTTTCACACACATGACAGCCCTTACGCCAATTCCTCAATCACCCAGAAATGGTAACCACCAAGGCAAGATCGTCATCCGCGCCTTAATCAAGACCACATCTATCTGGGCCGCGGAAGAATTTGTTCTGGCTTTCGCCATCAGTCAAACTCTCGTAGCGATTGTAATTACGGACTGCCAGGCAGTCTGCCGTAGCTTTTTGGCAGCTAACGTGGCCTCTATAAACGTGGAAGCTCATCACTTAACACGCCTCCAACAGGAACATCAACATTGTGTTGACCCCGAGACACTCCTCACTAACGGGCAATAACTTTCCCCATAAACAAGCATGTGAACATTCGTCCCACGCATCTGGGGAAACACCCAGTCTCCTTCCCCTGCTCACATTTGAAGAGATCACCCAACATTCTCGGACTTCAAGACATTTCCCACTTCCTCACCGGCATCTTACTACAAGAGAAGTGATGCTCCGAAGACTTGAGACAAACAACTTTCCTCACCCAACTTAGCTACGTCAGGTGTACCCCACCCAATACCGTACCACATGTTAATAAATGTACCCTCATTCCTATGAACTTGGGGTTCGCACGTAACTCCGCCCTCCAACATTTCTCCACTGCCCTTCCACTGCATGAGCTGTGGGATAACTTGACAACCAGCGCCGGCTTGGATACCCAGGAACTCACAGCACGATCGTCTCATGGTCTCCCGGACTAAGCGACCACTCCCACATCACCAGGCTCAAAATATAGATAGATGAAAATTTATGGGGAAGACACTGCCTTAGAGGCCTAGACGGATGGAGGGAAGGGCGGCTCAAAATTGGTTCTTCTGCAAGTTCGGTAGCTCTGCAAGAGAAGGCTTAGAAAGGAGTGTATAACGATGTGGAAGAATATACACTAACTAGCAGTTCTTTCCTAATACACCAGCAATGAGTTCTTTCTAAATACACCCGGCAATGATCTATGGACTTTAGGCAATACGCAATCTGCAAAAGCAATCAATAAAGGCCTAAGGCAGAGTGTTCCTACTAGTAGCAGCAAAGTCACTTCTAACCCTTTCTAATAGTATTGCTACCTACGCAGTGACGACTGCTTACCAGCCTGAGCGGCCGTTACCGCGGCCACTGAGTCTCACCGTTCCGAGGAATTTCAGTTACCACCCAATGTGTTATTTTTAACCAAAGACGCGAATGTCCTTTGATGGACAGAATTCACGCGGTATCTCATGGATATTATTTAAAACGTAACTGATCAAGATGTTGCAACCGAGAGCGAAATAAATAAAAAAAATTTAGCTTGATGCTTAGATATTGGTAGCGATGTGAAGACGAGGGCCTAGTTGCACGTTTTGTTTAACTTGATGGTTCTGCCCGACACCACTTCCAAGCCCGTACAAAGGCCCCCTTTAGCCGCTTCCGCTCGCTAGCCATCACCTGGAGCCTTCTGTGTGGCCCAGTCGGTACCATCAAGTCTCCAGATGGCTCGTTGGAGCGGCTTGCTCTCCCACACAGCTTCTGTATCCCTCTATTTGGGCTTGCTTTTTCCAATCTCCTGAGTCGTTATACACAGCGTGCAACTGTGGTAGTGAACACGGGCTAACAACACACACGAGATGTTTTTTTCCCAGCGCCTAAAATACCGAGCATAAAATGTTAGGGATAACTATACTGAGTAACACAGCACGCACTCAGTACATCGAGCTCACCTAAAGGTCAACCAAACTATCGCCTTCATCCGCCGCATTGGTGTATGCCACAAGAGCTAAAAGTGCACAAGTGAATACCGTTATTGAAGTTTTCCTGGTTAGCCGTATCAACTAATCCAAGCCATGCCTCATTACCTATCAAACTTATTATCGATGATCAACTGTCTGATCCGCAAAATTTATAAGAATAAGCGTCAAATATCTCAGAGAACTCCCACTGCCAGAGTTGAACAGCTGGGCCTCTATAATTCCCCGGAAACTATTCAAAGCCCACCAGTTCAACTAGTTCTCCCGGCTTTGGGCAGCCCTCACCGATTGAAACAGCATGAACACACTCGTTATCCAAACCCCAATTATAACTGATGCATGTACCCTGTTCCTGAAGAAATTCATGTTTGCTGCGTGTGCACCCACCCGGTGCACACGCAAAATCCAAAGGGAACAACGTTCGCGATCATTGCCTTATCAGGGCAGATACCTTATCAGGGCAAATACCCTATTAGGCCAATACGATAAATGTAGACGCTGCTGGTTAAAGGTATTACAAAGCATATGCAGTAATGACGACATTGAATCCATGCCCTTCCATCAATTCCCCTACCCTCCCATAAATACACACCTTGGGGCATCGGTGGAAGGCGCGGCAAGTTGCTTGAATTTAAGCTTTTAGCCGACCCCGGGAATTATCTTTTCTGATTCGAAACCAACATCAAAAACGTTGAATAGGGAACAATTTCTCCCCCACCGCTCAAATGATCTTTCCGAGTCCTCTTACCTTCCTGATGGAGTTGATGTGGACTCTTGTTCCCACAGAGCTGGGAGGCAAATAAACGGCCAACACAGCCCCTCGAGAGCTTATTATTCGAGTAGGACCTAGCCTTGCCCCTTCCAAACGGTCCAGTCGGCCCTTGACAGCCTGTTGAGCTACAGCGAAGTCGTTGGGGACTACCGCTTTTACCGCCTACAATACCCTCCTAAGCATCCTGGTATTCGTATTCAGGAAGCCGGCAGTGGGCACAGGCCAGAATCAGCAGACCCTTGGCCTGGTGCGAATAGGCTTTTTACGATACAAGTACGCTTTTTACGAGGCTAGCTCTGATTGTGCGGGAAAAGCGCATGGCATTTAAGCGTCTGCGGTGACGCGGAGGGGGTTCATACCTGCGTAGGCGTCGGCTAGTGATTGCTACGATTCCAAGCCGTCCTGGCAGGCTTATCTTTGGCATTTTACAGCCGGCAACACGGCAGAAGCGCGGTATGGCGATTATTGAGATATCGAGAATGCCCATCAACGATGCCGTCGGATGTCAAGCATGTTGTTTTACAGAACGAAAACCGAAACTGGTTTGAATGGTAACCTTGGAAATCGTCCAATCAAGGTGCATCTCCTCCTGTCGTCATAGCCTTTAGTTTATGCGGCCGCACCAGACCACGCATGGTAGTTTTTCTTCTTTTCAGCTTTATGAAATAAATACCGACTTATCAACCGGATAAACGATGGAAAGTGTGTTGATTAGAGCCAGTCTGCGCAGTGCAAGCAAAAACGGGAGCTTTTACAAATTCACTTCAGTGTCCCTTTAAGGAAGCAGCGTGATGCACGCGACAAAAGGAAGAAAGACGACAGCGCTTGTGTCGTCTTTTCTTCCCGTTTGCTGCTTCATTAAAGAAAGACTATCGTCGCTCAAATAACCATTGAATCTCTCTCCTTGTTAGGTTGCGAAATGAAATAGCGACAGGCATTGCGCTTTCTGGCGGTGAACACGTCAGCACGTAAGTTTTCTCGTTTTCTCTGTTAAGTGGCCTGCGAGCGCAGCTAACATAAAATATTAGTTGAGAAATTGTGATGAACCTGTGCGCAAATGAACCGATTTGGAAAATGGAGAGGAACATAAGAATATCGCTAAATGTCGTTATTTTGTTTGGTGACATTATTATCGTGACAAACTGAGGATGCATCCCGTTAGCGTTATTAAGAGACGCCGAAAGAACAGTCACCTGGCCCTTCGCCCAATGATGTCACTTCAAACACTAAAGCAGACTGAGCGGCAGCCATGAATGAAGCTGTCTTGAGCCCAATTTTGCGTCATTTGTTGCTGATTTGTGTTTTTACTTCGAAATTATGCTCAAGCTGTTGTAAACCAGTCAGCCGATATTGCCAGTCTTACGAAGCTGCCTCTTGCGTAGAAAAATTCCTGGATTAAACATAGCCACTTCCTCTACTTTTACGCACTTGTTCCTTTGGTCGTACATTCGATCTTTACTAAAAGTCTTGCTCAACCAAACGGCGGTTTACCGAACGCAGGCCACGGTATCAAGCTGCTTCTAATCTCACGGCAACCGTGAGAAGTAGCTCCCGGAAATTCTCACGGCAGTTTCCATAAATGCTGGCTGGCCTAAAATTTGCTCAATAATATTACCTCCCAACGTAACCTAACAACACTTAACCTAACGTAACCCAACCTAACGTATCATAACCTACCCAAATCCAGCCGAACTGTAACCGTTCTAGCTTTACCCAGCCCTACGGCACAGAATACAATTTATATTTATCCTAATCCAACCCATTCTTGAAGTAGTGCGTCGATCTTCTGATGTATTATTAACCTGGATAAAAAATCACGATCAAAATCACCATGAGCGAAAACTTAAAAAATTTCGAAAGCTACAAAAAAAAATACTTCGGCCATGCCGGACTCGAACCTGAGCCTTCCCGTTAAAATCAAGTGCTTTAACACAGAGCCACAGGAGCGTCTGTAGGAACGTGTTTTTAGGAAATATTTGTCCCATAAAATCTCCTGGGGGCGTGCTTAGCCAATCAGAGGCGACTGCCGTGAGAAATTCCTGGCGGTAATTCTCACGGTTGCCGGGATAATAAACACTACCCCCCTATTTTTCCAACGCAGTGCCGGTGAACAAAATCCCCGCAAAGCCTTCTCTTAGCTAGACCCTGCTTTTGACGTGTTTGCTACCTTCTATGCGGGCATACAGGTGTGTTTAAATTATTTCCTTCCGATTTTGTGAGACCTAGTTTTAAGCGGGCACAGGTGCGATGTAAGAACATGAGTCGTAGGTGGCTGCCGGCGGGGAGAAGGGTAGGCTGGCACGCTTCGCACCACGGAGAAAGAAGTACTATTGAGGAGGGGAATCCGCTCGGCTGGGAAATCGTGGGCGGGCGGCGTGTTAATGTCACTGTCTGGCGAGGAGGAAATTCAGCTTGCGAACAGCACAACAGCACAACGCGTCAAGGGTGTTGCCATAGTTTTCATGTTCTTCTATAGACGCGACGTAAAAAATTCATATCATGGAATATAAGTAAAAATTGGAAAATTTCTTTCTGTAAAATAAATAAATAGAAGTGCTGGACATTTTAGCTTCAGGTATTAATAAATACTGCCCTAGTTACATGCCGTACCGCGCTTGAAACGAAGTATATAGAAGAAACCCCCGAGCAGACGACGTCTGCCAACGCCGCCTTCTCGCTACGAGTGGTTTACTCTCACTGCTGTCACCTCTGGCCGGCTTCTCAGATTTGCGCGCGCTTTTCATGTTGCACAGGCTAAAGTTAGGACAGTCTAAATATGAACTAATGTTATAGCGGATAAGAACCATCATTCACTGGAGCTAATCATATCTAGATTCTCAACCACATACCTTTTTTATTGTAGGTTTCGCGTTCTTAAGAAATCAAAACCCGTTCGTCTCACGACAACGATGTCTGAAACGCTATTTCCTTCGCCGCAAACCGTCTCCAATAAAAGTCCAGTCGCACGAGGGATTCGTCGCCGTCGTCTGCCCTCGACGGGAGCCGGCTATGCGCTGACTGACCTTGAACCGGTGAGCCTTTTCCCTATGGCGCCTCGCGACTGAGGGCGCGTCGGTGCCGTGCCCGGCGCCATGACTTTATCGGGCCGCCGGAGCAAGCCCTGTTGCGCCTCCTCAAGCGGGACTCACACGACGGAGAAACCCTCTCACGGAGGCGGACGGATATGTGACGTCAACAGCACGTGACCGGATTATCCGGCCTGGCGGCGCATCCAAACGTGCGGAGCTACGCGGAGTGACTAGCAGACGACAGCGCCGAGGAACAGGTTCCATTCCCCGCCAAGGGCTACCGCCGTCGAGCGAAAACATGCGGAGGCATTTCCTTTCGCGGAGCCACCGCGGGCTATCCCCACCGAGGGGCGGAGCCTAAAACCGGTCATGTGAGCGGGTCCCGCGGGCCAAAAAGAGAGGGTTTCTCCGTCGTGTGAATCCCGCTTGCTCCGTGCTTCGCACCGCGAAGGGCGGCGGAAAAACACTCACCATTCTGCGTGTCTCGTCGGCGGGACTGGCCTGCGTCTGGAAGATCGGGCTCGGAGGAACCTGCTCTGGAAAGGTTACACGGTGCCTGCCCTTGAAGAAAGATGGCCACTCCGCACACTCAGCAGGTAAATTCTCGTCCTCTTCTTTCCACTCAACGCACCCTGGAGGGGCAATGCCGAGGAAGTTTTTAAGAATGAAATTATTTAAGGGTCAATATCTTTGTAGGGTTAAATTTTATCTAATTACAAGTCCGCAGCGGCGTAAGAAAAAAGAAAATAAACAAACAGTTAACTGGTAATACCTCAGTTCGGCAATTTACTGTACCATCGTTCTTTTATTTGTAGAATGGTTTGGGTTGGGCGAGTTCGCTCAATTCGACTGAAACTTTCGGCTTGAAGATAACAACGACCTGATTCGTTGTGAGAGGCCTCTTAAGCACGGCGTGGTTCTCATGATGTACGTAAAAATGGGCCCAGGCTGTGCATTTTTACGTAGCACATCATACCTAAGCGGCCTTTTAGCGTCTTGCTATAGGGGCCAATAAGGTTTCGGCCCAGCAATCTACGAACCAGGTGTTTAGGCCTCGGTACTACAGTGCCCGTGGACGTCTGAAAAGCCTTTCAATGATCGCATTTGGATAACCTCGGTTTTCCATGCGGCCTACGCATGTGATTCGGCTCCATTTTTTCTGTTTTGGCGCTTTAACTTACCTGATTTTCTATTTTCTTTTTCCCGGAAGAAGCATCTTAAAGGGGCTCTAAATATGCTTCCGAAGGTCGCCATTCCAATCGCGCGATCGCTAGAGTACCCCCTTCACCACAGCCTATACCAAATATTACACCTCTGCGTAAAGCACGGGCCGCACAAACACGCAAAAAATATACTCCTTTCTTTTCTTGTACACGTACCGATCCTGGGGCGGTATTCTCGTGTTTTGTCCGTTTTGTGTCCGTTTCAAAAGCGTCCGTATTGAGCAAGCCCTTATTGACTAAAAGCAAACACCCGGATGTGACGCCATGCAAGCACGGCAGAGCTATGAGCAGCGGCTTCTAGGAGCAGACGATTTTTCGTCGCCTTGTTATTGGCTCTCTGGCGGAACAACGAACACGTAAAAGATAGTTGAAAATAGGTTTAGTCGTTTAAAAGTCAACCCAAAGCCCGCCTACAACTGCAAGTACGTCACAATGACACGGACGCAAAACAGACGTTTTCAAAACGGACAAACACGAGAATACCGCCCCTGCTACTGCCGCGACCTGACAGAATGATCTGGTGGGTCCTTTATGACCCACGAAGCACTGAACAGAGCGGCGCCGTTACTGGCGGGTCACTTTGACTGCTGTAGCAATCAGCGTTTCCGGCTCTGGGGGAAACGAGGGTGCAAATTTTAGCGAACGGCGCTCCGGCACCTGCGGCTCGGCGTATATCAGTAGGACCAGAGTCCTTCAATGTTTTGTAGCGTAAGCTACACTGGCCGACGTTCAGCAGTTTAGCGTGGACCTTGAAGGGCCGTGCTGCGCAAGCGCGAGGAGCATTACATTGGATTGGGTTGGATTGGATTAAATTTGATTGTATTTGATTGCATTGGAAATCAAATCCAATTGGAGTACGGGTGTGTATAGAATTGGGTCGGCACATTCGGCGGTCAGCGCATTCCAGAGAGGTGACGTCATAGCCGCGACAGATGCACTGGCGCCGGCGCGTGCCCAGCTGCGCGCCTCCGTTGCGCAGTAGCCATGTCTGACGCTACGCCGGAGCCACTTGACAGCCGTTTCGCGTGGCTCTTGGAGAGCCGTGCTGCGCATGCGGAAGGAGCAGTGACTGGGCTGGATTGGATTGGATCTAAAATCGTTTTAGCAGCTGTAAGCATGATAATAAGCCAATCCTAGACAACCAGGAAACCTAAGGATTACTAGCTGAACTTTAGCTCACGCTACGTATATCCTGGCATAGCCAAACTAAGCCACTGCTAATGTTTTTTTAAAATCATTGACGGACTCTGGTAAGACGAATGTCGATCGATCCCTGCCATCCGTCACACGAGCCTACAGCTGAGTTTGCAGATATAGCGCGTCGTTGACAAGTTATTAATACCGCTGAAAAACACGGAGACTTTCTTCCGGCGGAAACGCCGCTACACGCGCGACCGCGGCAAGCACCTGCCTACACGGTCGACAAGGAGCCCATTCTGCGGTGTAGGCACAATCCGACGTATACACCGCAGCAGCAAAAACTTGTCACCTACCGCCAGAGCGAGACTCTTGCTGAAAATCAGTTTGTAAGTGCCTGAGATGGCTGATAGGGTATTGAAAGACTGCGCTAGTGATAGTCGTCGGAGCGGCTTCGTAAAGCGGAGACTGAAACAACTGCGGCGATGCTAAACATTTTCTGTCGACCCCGGAGGGACCTGTTCGCCGCGACAGCGCCGCATACAGAAACGCTAGCAGGCCGCTTGTCGTCGTGGAAATCTTTAATTACTGTCATGAGCGAGCATGCCGCATTTGGGACCCTCCTACCATTCCAAAACTGGCGCGCTGACGCCAGCACGGACAGCACGTGGAGCACGCAGCACGCCAGTTCGATGCGGGCCATCCGGCGACCGGCCCCGCTCGCTCAAGAGTAGAGGCGGTAGTGGGCGGAACATGCCGGGTGACTGCTACAAAAAAAAAGAAACCGTGACGTACCGCCTAGCTGAGCCAATGGCTGTGCGCATCTCGAACCAGCAAGGGCCTTGCCCTGCTTCTATAGGTGGTCTTGCGCCTGGTCGGTGACGTCGCAGCTTCCACGGTGCTATGAAGGCGCGATGAGAGGGCAAAGGCTAGGCCTTATTGCTGGCCCTTTTTAATGAACGATAACTCGCTAATATGCTAATATTCAACGCTTTCAAACCTTTTTTGCGGCACGACGTTCCTTGGATAGTACTCCAGCGATTGCGTTCGTAAAATTGCTACCTTTGTCGCTCTCTTCAAGTCCCCTTAATGGCACAGTTTTCTCTGACGTCTTTTGTTGTAAATGCTACGACCTTGGGGTGAAAGTGTGCGAATTTCGCTCCTCTTACCTCGGGGTAACGACTGGTAGTGCTGCCAGTAAGAACCGAAATCTCCCATCTATGCATAAATCAGAAGCACAAATGACCGAAAACTATCTATTCAAACAACAAGAGTGAAATCGTGGTGTACGGAACTTTGACCAAGCCGTGCCCGGATTTTAAAGCCGTCCGTCAAGAAAAGTGACTTGTGGTAAACGGTCGACTTTTTTTTTCCGGTGATTTCGTCCCACTGGATACCCCGGCAAAAGAAACCAAGAGCCAAACAGCGACAAAGGCAATGAAAAAAAAAACGCAGTAAACCAGCGCAAACCAATCCCGATTCTGGGTTGAAATTTCTGCACGTGGTTGCAGATGAACCTAGGAAGAACGGTGGCCAGGGCGATAATGGTAGATAGCTGAATTCGCTGCAAACAGCTATAAAATGAAATGAGTTCGCTCTTCGATAGCGGGGGTTCCCCCGTTTCATAGCAGGATAGAGGAGATTGCAGGGGCCCAATTCTCCAAAAAAAGGGCCGTCGTTTTGAAACGACAGGTTCTCGTTTCAGAGAATCGGGCCCCATGAGAACTATAGACCACGACCACTCGATGAAAAAGAGGTCCGGCCTGCTGAATCCCGTTCCAGCAATGGGCGGGCGCGTAAGAGCGGAGTTTCCAGTTGCGGCCGCTACTTACCGCGGAGCCGCCAAACATCGGTGACGGTTAAGGCCTGAGTGAGGACTGGATGACGGCTGCGCCGGCTACGCTTTGAAGCGTCATCGGAGTAGTGGCGATCATTACCCATGAAAGCGGCTTTAACTAGCGTTCTACCTCACGTATATGGAAACTAATACTATTACAAGGAAACGGAAAGACGTCTCTGCAATCTCTTGAAAATTTGATCTCATAAAATGGAGTCAGGAATTAGTAATCTTAGTTTAAGGCGGGTGCGGTGACGTTCCGCTTCAGCACTCGTTGAGCGGTCACACGGTGTTTGGGGATACGACAGTACAGCCTGTTGTAATTCGAATTTGGTTCAAAATTCTGTTAAGTTGATGCTCTGATATCAAACTGTATGACTACCTGTGTTTGTTACACTAACTTATTCGAAGCTATTCTCAATCACTATTTAAAAGCAGGCTCATATTAAACTTCAGCAACGTAGGTTCAGCTGCCTACGAGCTCAAACTGCCGGCCTGTAGGGCTATGGGTCGGGAATTCGAAAATTATGTGTCAACAATTGAATTTTCCAAAAAAAAGCTTGACGCATGGCACGACCTTCACGACATAGCTGGGTGGAAAACCAGAAATTGCGTTTTGTTTCAAGCGGCGGCAAGGGGCTTGCGTGGTTCGAGGTTGGTTATTTCACGCAAACTGAAGACATGCAACACAAGAACAAGCCCGTCGACGAAGTCCCTCATCGCAATGACCCACGAAACAATCGTTATCATTAAGTTTACGGTAGGAGTCGTATACGTCGTTTCTCAGTAAAGCCGCGCAAATATAAAATTTCCACAAATTTTACTTGCGCACATACACAGTTTCCTACTTTACAAACACAGTTGAGAAATCCCCAAAAGAGAGATACTGAACTTCTTGCTATGTACAGAAATTGATTTACGAATTTAGAGATTAAGGTTAACGAGAATTCCTAACCGCGATCCGGTGGAGTACTTCTTCAGCTGCTCCCGGTATGTAATTGCGGAAACTTGCGTGTTGACCCCACCGCCGCAGTCTTCAATGGCACGAAGTTTCTCCGGGTTCGTAAAAACATTTAACTCAAGCTATGCGCGCAGTGCCCTTGCATAACTTGGTGGGATTGACCGCGTGTTCGTCAGGGGGATATCACCGCCACTGAACGTCTTTATTTGTCGCAGCACTAGCAACTGCCTCTCTTTTCGTCTACTCCAATTTATGCGCGCGATCCGCCAGTTTTATATTTCAGCATTCGTGATGCTCACAAATAAAAAAAATCACGCCATATCCACGGAATGAATGATGATAAGTGGGGCGAAGCTCGAGAGGGGGAGATCATCGGTAACCGTAACTCTCCCGTGAAAGTTCGCCCATTACATCATTAAGAAAGACGTAAGACTGTGTGCGTACATTGTACAAATCAACTTTTATTTTGTTCTTTTATTTTGTTCTTGTTCGTTTGTTGTTGTTGTAGGGTTCGTGAGGCTGCAAGCAAGCGCTCGTATCGGCAGGCAAACCCCGATGCAGTGAGAGCTCGCGAGGCGGCTGCAAAACGCATCAAGCGAGCTCAGGCCGAAGCTGCCGACGCGCGGTGTAAGCGGGAATTTCTAGACGAGATGCTTCGGCCTCTCTTTCGCGCACGGCGGGATCCTGTCGGCGAGCGCGCGCTGCCGCCGCCCTGCGCGCCCTCCGCTTCGCAGCCTTGTCAACAACCACCTCCTCCATCCGGTGACTCGTTGCCCGATCAACTCCCCCTCTGTTACCACTGTGGCGAGGCAGGACACATGTACCGTCGGTGTCCCTACAGGGAACTCGGGCTACGGGGCTTCGGAGTCAATGCTCCCAGGCCCAGACCTGGTGAAAGACCCCGCGCCATCGAGGACTACCCCGCGCCTCCACCACAATTTGTCACGTAGGATGGGACACAACGGTAAAGAAAGAACTTTTAGTAGGGGCGAAGCTCCTAAAGCCATGGGTCTGTCCATCCCTTGTGTCTCGTGGTACGTGACCGCCGCATGCTTTCGGAGATGTCGCAAAGTGGGCCGCGTTGCACGCGCAAGAACCGGCTGCAACCGGCAGCGCAAACTCGGCACCGGAAGCGCGAGCTTGTCTGTGTTCGCCAACGGAGGCGCGAGCGCACGTGCACTGCGAGGGGGAGATCACGCAAGAGATCACGTCACGAACGCAGGCAGTCGTTCTCGGAGATCGAACGACACGGGCGGTGCGGTGGCGGTGGGAACCGTTGCAGGGCCCGTGGTGTCCATCACCTCGGTACCCTCCAATGCAATGGAGGACGGGGAGACAGAGGCGGGGGCGGCACCGGTCCCGACGGAAGAGGTTGGCACCACAACCGCTGCTGCCTCAGCAAGCGGCCTGGTGGCGGGTTGGGCTGCCTGAGGCAACCCAGGGGGGGGGGGGGGGGGGGGACCAGGTCAGACTCGCTGAACTGGGTCCCTGTGGAAACCAGACGCCGCTCCGCCCCCCGGCGAACTGCGTCGGCGTACCTCCCCAGAGGGAAAGAGGCGAACCTCTTCCGCGCCTCTGGGAAGGTGATGTTTTCAGTGATTTTGAGGTTGATTATTTTCTTTTCCATCTGGAACCTTTCACACGTGCGGGAGTACGCAGCATGAGGTCCATGACAGTTGCTGCACATTAATTGTTGAGCCTGGCAGTTATCTGTATCATGATCTTGAGATGAACATTTTGCACACGTTGTTTTTCCACGACAGGAGGTGGTGCCATGCCCGAACCGTTGGCACTTGAAACAGCGCCGCGGGTTCGGGATGTAAGGCCGGACAGAACAATGAATGAAACCCGCTTTGATGGATTCAGGGAGTGTGGAACGGTCAAATGTACAGATTATATGCTTTGTCATGATTTGCTTATCATCTCGCCGCATGGTGATGCGCCTCACTGCCGTCACGCCCTCGCCTTTCAGACCTTCGAGCAGATCGGCTTCCGTCTCATTTATCAGATCTGGCTCAGAAATCACACCCTGAGAGCTATTGAGGCTACGGTGGGGTGTGACTCTGATGTCCAGATCTGCCATGCGATTCTGGGTAAGGAGGCTTGTGGCTTGCTGGCGAGTGTTCACCTCGACCAGAACTTCGCCGGTTCTCAGTTTCTTGGCTTGGACAGACTTGCCAAGGATGCCTTCAAGGAATTTGGTGATAAGGAACACTGACTGGGAGGAGATAGGATTCGACTTGTCAAGAGCATCAACAATCAAGAAGCGCGGATAGTTATCTGGCTTTTGGGATGCAATAGACCCTATGCGAAATGCGCCCCGCCATCTCACGTCGACTCCGGTAACTAGGTCCGCCATTTTGGTACGGTCGTTTGAAACCGAAACCAATTAGCAAAACATTGAAGGCGGGCATTGGCCGCTCTTGGTAATGGACTACAATGCCGGAGAATTGCTTCGTGCCGCAGTGCACGCAATGCGGAAATACTGGTCCAAATGGAGAAAAGGTACGTGAAGTTCCACGCTTTTGAACGAACTTTCTGACGCGAACTATGCCGGCGCGAGCAACCTTTGTGACACGCTGTGCGCTGGGAGCGAATATTTGTCGTTGGTTCGCTAAGTGCGGGATCCCGTAGTCGCTGTCAGGATGGAAAATGCCTTTGTATTCTAAATGAAGCCTGAGCGTGCGCCACCTATTCATGCGACTGACAGCGGCGCTCGACGGGAAAACAGTACCATACGTTGCCAAAATTAGGCTGTTTCTTTACTCGTCCCTGTGGCTCTGCGCCCGCTTCATTTAATTGTTAAACGGTGCCGCTTAGCACCTACACGAGCCTTTATCTTACCTAGGGTTGTAAACAAACTTTTCTTGCCGCCCTACGCCGTCACGGCGCGGTTGAAAATTTCCTCTGTGGCGGGCGCGCACGGTGTGGGAGTGTGTTGTTGGTTTCTTTTACGTTGCATTTAACCGCATTCGTTGCAGAAGTGGCGTGCACTATTTTATGATGATCTAACGGTGGAAAATTCGAGCTTTTGCACTTGGTTCCCGATTTTCCGGGCTGAAAGGTTCGTTGTTACGTCAGGTTAACTTGGTGCCTATTGTAATTTCAGTCCCGATGTATTTACTGTTGAATATTTTGCGACTAAAATACACCCTCACTCCTCTAGTTTGTCACATGCTGCATGCATGCCTCCGACGTAATGATAGTGGCCATTGATGTAGGTAGCTGAGACAGTTTTCAAGTTTTATTAAAAAACGAAAACGGCCAGAGTTGCATCAGGCCGCTCCGCATCACCTTGAGTGCTTTTGCATTTTTTGTAACCACAGTGAAAATCCAAGTAAATTAAACTACTTCGCTTATTTATAGCGCGTGCAGTATAGCAAACTGTGGATATAAATGGAACAAAGGGAAGCATTCGCGCACCCCTGCATGCCGCGGTCTAGTAAACACGACGTTGCCCAGCCTCTGCGTGCTCGCGAGATGACCACGGTGAAATGTGGCACGAATGCTTGCTGGTAGCTCATAGGTGACCCTTCGAGTGCCATGCCAGTCATTGTTTCTGTCACTGTGGGGGTGAGGCCAGCACAACTGGGGCAAAAAACCCATTCCCAAGGCTACCAAGTTTTCTCCCAAGCGCCTGCACGGCACTTTGTTGCTGCTCGCATTGCTCCGGTACTCGACGTGCATCGAACAGACGCATTGCCAAGGGAAGGGAGGGGCCATTTTCTCGCGGGCTTCTCCAGTCAATGTCTTGGACACTCGCTGGCTTGATGCCCTGCTGTCTCGGACGTCCCCACTGTTGTGGCAGCTCAGTGCACGCAAGCTCCGGTGGCGCCTCTTAAAACCTTCGGCTTGCAAGAGGGCGAGTAGGTGCACAGCAGCCAGGATGTGACTCCATGCTCCACTGCAACCCGCCGGGCACTCGCACGCTGCCTCCACAATCGCCCCACTGTCCGTCTCAAAGGTGAGGCACACAACATAGGGCCGGCCACTTTTCTTCTGGGAGCTAAAGCAGCTGCTGAGCACGTGGATGATGCCCAACCTGCAAGAACAGAGAGAGTAACAGTAAATAACACTCAGGGAAGAACAGGACTAGTCCGCTACAGTTTATGGTAAATGGACAGAGCAGAAAGAAGTGGCCGCAAGGAACAGACTCAAAATGACCAGATTTTGTGTCTTGCTTAACACTGCTGCAAGGGCAATAATCTATGCCTCAAACAGCAATGATGTCAAAATTGTTTGTCAAGTTCGAGCGTGCAAGTATCTCTGCATGCTTTGTTAATGCATTTTCAAAAAACCTCACCGTGGGTAATGATACCAGTACCCGCATAATCGTGTTCGTCATAACTTAAGCAAGCAATAATATGATTATCTGGAACTCACTTCCAGAACCTTTCGAGATAAACAGGTAAACATTCGGGCTATACCGATGACCCATCGAATTAAAAAAACTTCTAGTTCAGTGAGTTCGAGCTAACGAGGTTTTACTATATTATCTATTCGTGAACACCAAAAACATGCGCTTTAGAAACAAACACAACCACCCCAACAGCAAAAAAGGAGAAGAAAGACACACAAACAGATTTTTGCGGCAGACATGAGCAATAAATAATAAACACACAAAAAAAGAAAATTCAAGGCATATGCGCTTTTGTAGTTGACTTCGCCGCAAAGCGCGATTGCTTTGAGGCAAACGCGCGGGCGGACGCCCGTCACGGAAAACGGCCGCAACCTTTCCGTAAACATCTTCGCTAAAAATCATCCCGTAAATTCGATGTACAGCATTTGAAAATACCTAATCCACCCATCTAGCGGTACGGTCTGGCGATTGTCGCTTTCCTCTTTCAGGGTTACTGCGACAGGGTCACCGCTACGCATTTGCATGGTAAACAACGGTGAACAGTGCTATGCAAATGCTCATACCGGTTAACTTACGCCAAGTAAAAAACAAAGAAGGATTTACTTACTGCGAGTCGCATGTGTTTGTCCGCACCGATGAAGGCGAGCAATGCGCCTCGGTGGCTAGGCGGCATGCCCTGCTCCGCTGCCGCTGGGATGGGTCTTGGGCGCGGCACCCCGAGTGGTATTAGTCTTCAGACACAGTCGGCAGCGCAGGCAAGTCCTTCGTCCACAATCCGCGGTCGGGAGCCGGAAAACGCCGTCCAGTTTGAGCCATACCGCGTTACCGTCACCTACTCTTCCACAGTAAACAATACGAGACTTCCCGATCGGCGCCCGTACCAATATGGCCGACGGTCTCGTTTACATCAGTGTTGCTAGATCACCAAGCAATTTCGCATAAGGTCTATTGTTGGCAAGGGTGGGAATGAAGCTTCGGTGCGGCCCCTTTTCGGGGGCCGATCACGTTTGGGGGGGGGGGTTGGAAAATGCCATATGATACATTGGAAAGCAGGGAGACGGGGGTACTTTCTCCTTTGACCTTACCCTGGTAGCCAAAGAGGTCCCGGAGCTCCCTGCCTGGTAAATAGACAGGGAGCCCATCCGCCGGAGCTTGACCTGGGCTCCGACGGCCACCGTTCGTGGTTTCTAACCCTCCACCTATAAACACATCACCACGGTTGGATCCAGCTTATGTTTGGGGGCTCGGGGTCCGCGGTATCGCCAGTACCGTCACCAAGATTGCTCAAGGTGCCCCGTGCGGGGAACGAGGTGGCTTCGCGTAGCGTCCTTAGTCTTAACGCCACTGTTCAATCACCCCACCATAAAAAAAAAGGCTGGTATTTTTGGGCTAGTCCGACTTCTTCGTTCGGATGTCTTCCCAGCTTTTTCTACGCTCTTTTCCCACCTACCCGGTAACCCTTTTTAGTAACCTCTGCTGCTTTCCAATCCACGTTTCCGTTATCCTTTAGGCCATACAGATAAAATACAAGTTTTTTTTTATTCGAAACATTTAGTGTTTTATGGTGCTCTCAGCGCTTGCCCGGCAGCAAACAATGCTTTATTCACTGAGAAACTTAACATTTTAGGCCAAAATTTCAATTCTCCGGCTAAATTGAGTTTTTGTGACGTCGACAGTGACCCGTCCCGAAGAGGGCGTTAAAACTAAATACAGCCTGCTGACCAGGACTGCTACCACTCACAGACGGCTGTTGGCTTATCTTGTTCATCGCTCATTTTCATAGATGGCGCTGCAGTACTGTTGAACTGGCAGTTTTCACACCCTGCTTTTGGCCGGACTTCCATAGTTGTCTTACTTTTATTAGGGTTCATGGTAACCGTTTCCTAAAACATAAGCTATGACTCGACAAACATGGTCATGTAAGTGGCCGTGCTTATTGTGTCAGTTGGTCAGTATTGTATAAGCGTCTGTTTCATCGCCTCCTTTACCTTTGTCTCTGTTTAGTGTTCCCTAGTACGACAATTCCCTTAGTTAGTAACCAACTCGCCCAACTTACCGCCTTAATTGTACCAGACACTGACGCACTGTCCAACGCGTCCGACGACTGTGTTAGGCAGTGTCCGCCGGCAAAGTACTGCACTAACTGCATCGGTGTTGTGGGAACGGGACCTTAGCGCGTTCCCTTTCGTTCGGCTTCGCCGCACTGCTTGCTCCTCGCGAGAACTTGCTTGGCGAGACGTCGTCAAGGGGGATCTACCTCCTCACCGAAGGATTGTCTTGTGGCCGGTGAGAGCGCGCGGGATGCAAGCAGTGGGAGGTTGTAGCTCGGGAAGCGAGAGAGAGAGAATACAACTTTATTGAAACGCCTGCAGTTTCCCTGCCCCAACATATTCAGGCGGAGGCATTGAAACGCCTGCAGTTTCCCTGCCCCAACCTATTTAGGCGGAGGCTTGGATAGACGTGGCCTTACGTCGTCCTGGCGGCGAGGCTAGCGTCTTGCGGGCGTCGGCTTACGGGGACTGGCCCCTTCAGCGCTCGGCCCATCCGGTCACTGCCTCTCGACCGCCGATAGGATCTGCTGGACGCCCTTGTGTTGCTCTTCGTAGTCGTTGGATCTCTTGGCCGCCTCGAACGGCGGTGGGAGAGCATCACCTCTGGTTGTATATTCTTCGTTCACGCAGTCTCTCAGGATATAAGCCAGTGTGGCCCGTTCACTCCCGCACAGTTTGCACACGTCAGTCACGTACACCTCCGGCCACAGATGTTTCGCGAGCACTGGGGTAATCACTGAATTGGTTTGCAACTGCCTAAACACAGCCGCCTCGGCACGGGTCAGACCTGGGTGAGGCGGTGCCATCGTTCTCCTGCCTAGTTTGTACCATGAGAGCACCTCGCCGTAGCTGGTTATAGTGTCCTTGTCAGGGGACTCCACGTCGTCAGCGGCCCTTCCCGCGGCAAGGCCGGCTAGTCCTCGCGCCACGGCGTTGGCCGTCTCGTTCTGGTGGGCAAGCCCCAGCGGGCTCGCAACCCCTTCCCCCGCGTGTGCGGGAAACCACTTAATCACGACACTATCATGTCTCCGTCAGCTTCGGCCTTGCGCAGAATACGCGCGGCCGCACAGCACACACTGTTCCTCGCGAAGTTCTGCACTGCCGTCCTGGAGTCGCACAGCACCGTCGTGCATCTTATGTCCGCGATGGCTAGGGCCACCGCCGCTTCTTCGGCCTGACACGGCGTCTTGACTCTCACGCTGGGCGTCGATCTGGTGGCGCCAGTTCTGGCCTCGATTACGCTGACGCTATAGGCGGCGTCGATGTTCTGGTAACTCGCCGCGTCCACGAACACGGTACCCTCGTCGTTGGCGTGGGTTGCGATTAGCGCCTTGGGTCTCGCTACCCTCCTGTCCTGTTTGTAGGTGGGATTCACGTTCCGTGGGATCGGGCACACGACGATGCGTCTGCTCGCTCCCTCCGGTACTCGCTCCTCCGTCTCGATTTCCCTTCTAACGCTGACCCCCAGGCGACGCAGTATCGCTCGACCGGTCCTTGTCTCCAAGAGCCTGTCGAGCTGCGCCGTCTGCTGGGCTTCCGCAATCTCCTCCAGGTTGTTGTGGACTCCCAAGGTTTCCAACTTCTCCGTGCTCGTGCTGCCCAAGAGTCCCAGTGCCACCTTGTACGCCTTGCGAAGCATCGCGTCGATCTTTTTCTGTTCGCACTGCCTTTAGTTGTGGAAGGCCGCGACGTAGGCAACGTGGCTGTCGACGAAAGACTGGACGAGTCTCGTGAGCCTCTCCTCCTTCATTCCGCCTCTTTTGTTGGATACCCTCCTGATGAGTCTCACTGCCACGCCGGTCTTGGCCGCGAGCTTGGCCACCGTTGCTCCGTTCACCCGGTTTCGCTCAGTGAGCATTCCCAGGATATGGATCTTGTCCACCTCGTGGATGACTGGCGGCAGGAGGCGCCTGGTGACCTCCTTCCTCCGAGGATCGGGCAAAAAAGGGGCCCACAATGGCTGCCATCGGCGTCCCAATGAGGCAAACGCGAGCGCGCCGAGGCACCTCCGGAGATGACTGTTGTTGCGGTGAGTCGAACCTCTCAATTCCCTGAAATTGCCCGGGCGAGGAACTAGCTCCTCGCCGTCAACCAGCTAGCCTGCATGCTCTTTGTATGTTTATCATTCACTAATAAATGCCAATGAGGGAAAACACTTGTCGCTTCCTTTGTTGCGTTGAGCCACGGCCAGCCGCGGCTGGCGCGGTACAGTGCGCAGTCGCGGGGTGGGAGATAGCTGGCGGAAACGAGAAGACAGACGGATTAGCCTCTCTCGACGCCAGTTTTGCTATTACACGAGGAAAGTAAACCAACCTACTTTTACCCCTCTATAAACCCCACAGTGTTTACGTGGTCGTTGTTCACCACACAATTCTTACTGCTATAAGAATAATGTGCCTGAAATTTAAGCGTAAAAAGCTCTTTCAAGAAGCTTATAAGCGCTGCCTTATTTGCGTTTACTTTTGTTGGCTGCAGCCAATTGAACAGCTGGGCCTATGTCATCGCAGCTTCTGTTGCGGGAAATGAGCTAGTGGGTCGCATGGCCGTTCCCTTATTTCCTAATTATGAAGGTTATTTGAGCAAAGTGTGCGTTAACAGGGGTGTCAGTGTGATAGTAACGAGGCAATCGTTCGAGTGAATCAAACTTGTGTTTTGTCTGCGTGGCCCCTTTGAGGCCCTTTAAGTGGGCACTGGCGAAGCAAAGGGACCACAATGGCTCAAAAACCGCCTCTTCTGGTATCACAGGTCCCGCTTCCGCTCCTGGCCTACGCTACGTTCCTGCACAACAGCAACGCAAGTGGTTCGTCGCCCTTCAGCTTTGCTCCGCGGCATCAAAGTTACGGAGCGTCGCTAGATGCTATCGCGCACGCATTGCCTTGGCTCAGCGACTCTCTCCATATCAAGCACGTCAGCGGAGAGAGATCGGAAGCACCCGGAGCAAGAAAGGTTGGAGCGAGCTGGAGCCGGAAAGTCCGAACCGGGAATCGCGCTGAAAAAGAGACTCATCGGCAGTGTAAAAAGCGGGTAGGAGGAGAAACTAAAAGAAAAGTGCCGGCAAATAGAAACAGTAGCGCCAAAGTAATGCAGGCCGCTGCCATACGTGCAATACCAGCCGCCTTGAGAGAGGAAAGTACCCACTGGGGTGAAAGGAAGCGCCTGCTTGGAGGGGCAAGCGAGCGGAACGACCTTCGGAGGGGGCTGTCGTTCAGTGGCTGGTGACGTGGTAAATGGCGCGGCCGCAAACTAAGCGGAATGTTAAATTGCAGATCTGCCGGGGGTCCGACTTGGCTTTGCCCTCCTATTCTTAGAAAGCTTTAAGCATCCCTCGTATTTTTTTCTGCTTCAACCTACCTGAGAGATGAGAGTGATGGGAGTGCTTGCTGCACAGATGCTGTCTTCAAGACAAGGACCTACTGGTCAACCGAGACAAGGCCACGGCAGCAGCCTTTGGCCTAACAGAATAGAAGGACCACCCACGCTTTCTTTCTTACCCTTCCCTTAATCCCCATTTTCTATTTAATAATGTTTCCCAAAAGAAGTAACGTGTTTTGATACCCCATGCATTTTTGAGCCGATGGCTTACGGTACCATAGCGTGTCATTGAAGTTCTATGCCGTTTCTTTCGTACGATAACTATTTCATGCAAAAAAAACTTCCCGAAAATTCCTTTGGAAATTAAATCAATCTACTACAAAGAAAATTACAAGGCGATAAAGTGACTAAGCCACAGAAACACCTCTATTTAACTTTAGCCGGTCTTCTCGGTGCAGCCATGTATAACCGTACATTTGAAGACGTATACAACGCGCTTAGCTGTTATTCTTGACAAACAAATGTCGATACGCTTTCTTTGCATCACATCTCTAGATGCCGACTTTCCGTGGGTTCTTCAACGTCCTTTTCTCACAACTCTACTGTGTACGGGTGCCTCCTTTATGAGGAGGCGACGCAAAGTACGCCGGAAAGCTGCCCCACTGGCCGGTCGGCAATGCAGGTGCGTTATCTCAAAAAGCAGCGGGCTTACGAGGCGCCACGGCACCGTCAAAACGTCATTGCAACCCAGTTTTGGAGGTTTACTGCAACGGCACTAGTGGGGCGGTGCTGGTGGTGGTTGCTGTGTGGGGGTAGGCGGGGCTAGCCTGGCTGGATATGCCGGCAATTGCTCCGCCCTAGCTCTTTCTAATTAGTTGATATTAGGGTCCTTCCACCACGAGTTTGCCAGTTCCGTCTCCTGGACGAAATTTAGTAGAAGGAGTGACACGTCGCTGCGTAGCACCCAATGTCCCCTTGCGAAGACGATGTGGTCCAGAGTGTTGTGGTGTGGGGCTGCCAACTTTCGGATAGCCGTGACCATTGCAGTCCGCTCGACATCATGCTCTGGGCGACACATTGCCTAGTGGTGTACATCCCCTATCAATACACATGACGAACACAGAGGCAATCGCACCGCATGAGGCCATCTTGAATAGCCATGCTGTGGTCTTTGCTAAGCCCGTTCGGATGCGGTACTCCTGTGGTGATAGTTTGAGATTTCAAAGTGCATGTGTCCAGGCGGAAAGGGGAAAGATTTACGCGTCGTGTGTCGGAGACATTGGGCTTGTCATGCCACACCCGATCCGGCTAAACCAACTTCGAGCGGCGTGCGTCCACAGCTCCACTGGTCGTCTACTATTGAAGAGTGCCTTCGCCTGCAATTTTTAAAAGCGGAGCTGTTGTTGCTGGCCGTAATGTGTGCGGTGTGCGACGTCATCAGAGAGAGATACAGAAAGATAAAACTTTATTTGTCATTTTGCTGAGCGTAACCACCCCAGAGGGGGGAGGGGAGGTTCCAAGTGGGCCCTTCGTCACACGATGGCCAGCAGCCAATGGCCCTTGGCGGCGTCCTCCGCCAGCTGGACGACCGCAACTTGTAATTCGGAATGCAGCTGAGCAGCATGGCCTCTCACTGCTCGGAATTGCTGATGTGCATTTCGGGGTTGGCCGGCTGGGGTTTGAGTTGGCAGGCCCAAACCATGTGTGTGAGTGAAGCAGCTGATAGTCCACACCATTTGCATGTGTCCTGGTAGATTTCTGGGTACTGTCGATGGTATATGGCAGGGTGGAGGAAAGTGTACGTCTGCAGCTTACGCCAGTCCGATGTGACTCTTCGCTAGTTCCTCTTTGATATAA